>LBNU01000386.1:1376-34608 GCA_014162995.1 Artemisia annua
ATAACGTGTTACCTAACTGTAACAGGGATCTAAGACATCTCAGACCTTAGAGGTATCGAACAACTAGTCTAGGCGTTTACAAGACATACGCCCTAGACACACACACACACCTTTCTGTAAATTACATTGTGGAAGACTTGTGAAAAACCTGTACCTTGCCTCTCTTTATATAATAGAGAGTGCTAGGTTTACAAAGAGATAATACCGAATAATACAAAGAAATATTCCTACGTATATAAAATATCTTGTAATATTCTTTTCTTTGTAGCTTTCTCTCTTTGTCATCTTTAGCCCTTCTTGTTTACATTCTTCTTGTTTTGTCTTATCAAATCTATAAACCTAACAGTGGATGCTCTGGACATATGACTGGTGACATATCCCAACTTGAAGATTTTGTGCCTATTGATGGTGGATGTGTTGCTTTTGGTAATGATCCAATAGGTGGAAAAATTGTTGGTATTTGTACTATAAAAACAGGAAATTTGAGTTTTGAAAATGTGATGTTAGTCAAAGGACTAAAGTTTAATCTCTTTAGTGTTGCACAAATATGTGACAAAAAGAATTTTGTTCTTTTTACTGACACTGAATGTCTTGTTCTTTCTTCTGACTTTAAGTTACCAGATGCCAAAGCCACCTTTGATGAATCCAAATTATGACATAGGAGACTTGGACACTTAAATTTCAAAACCATGAACAAATTGGTAAAAAGTAATCTTGTGAGAGGGTTACCTACAAAAGTTTTTGAAAATGATGAAACCTGTGTTGCCTGTCAAAAGGGTAAACAGCACAGAGTATCTTTTAAGTCCAAAGTTGTGAACACTATTGATAAGCCTTTGCATTTGCTTCATATGGATTTATTTGGGCCTGTTTATGTGAATAGTCTGAATAAGAAGCAATTTTGTCTAGTTGTCACAGATGATTATAGTAGGTTTACTTGGGTATTATTTCTAGCTTCTAAGGATGAAACACCTGAAATTCTTAAGGAGTTCATTACTAGAATAGAAAACCTAATAAATCACAAGGTCAAGATAATAAGGTGTGACAATAGAACTGAGTTTAAGAATCATACAATGAATCAGTTCTGTGTGGGTAAGGGTATTTTAAGACAGTACAGTGTTGCTAGAACTCCTCAACAAAATGGTGTAGCTGAGAGGAGAAATAGAACATTGATTGAGGCTGCTAGGACTATGTTGTCAGATTCAAAATTACCTATACCTTTTTGGGCTGAAGCAGTGAACACTGCCTGCTTTGTGCAAAATAGGAGTAAGGTAGTTAAGCCTCATAATAAGACCCCTTATGAATTATTTCATGGTAAAAAGCCAATGATAGCATTCTTTAGACCATTTGGGTATCCTATTACCATCTTAAATACCAAAGACCAATTAGGCAAGTTTGATGAAAAGGCTGATGAAGGTTACTTTGTTGGATACTCTGTAAATAGTAAAGCATATAGGGTATACAATAAAAGAACAAGATTTGTGGAAGAAAACCTGCATGTTCAGTTTGATGAAAGTAAAACCAATAGTGCAGGAACTGGACCAGAATGGTTGTTTGATATTGATATGCTAACCAAAACCATGAATTATGAGCCAGTGTTTGCAGGAATGGATACTAACCCTCTTGCAGGTAATCAATCAAATGACTCTGCTGCTAAGGAAGCTGGTTCACAAAAGGAGTTTGTGTTGATTGAAAAGTTGAGGCTTGCACCCAATATTTCTCCTACACAGGAGGAAAGGAGTTCTCAAGGTGATGTTTTCCAAGATTCTGCAAAAGGAAGTGATGAGGTGGTTACTGAAGAACCAACAGTTGATGAAGTGGTGGAAAAGTCTAAGGAAACAAACTCTAGCAGCAGTCTTCCCGACTCTACTGCTAATGAGCACTCTGCTGCTGGACCTAGCAACACTACTGCTACACACAAGTTTCCAACTTCCGACACACAGGGTATATCTTTTGCTAATTCAACATACCCTGATGATTCCACTATACTTGGTTTGACAGAAATTTATGCTGATACTGATGATGAGGCTCTTGATCCTAAAATCTTTGGAGCTGAAGCAAATGTTACTAATTTGGAATCTAGTATTCCAGTTAGTCCAACCAAAACTACAAGAGTTCACAAGGTTCACCCCAAAGAAAACATTTTGGGTGATCCATCATCAACTGTGCAAACTAGGAGAATGACTAAAGAGCAAAAAGATATCTTACACAAAGCTTTCTTTGCAAGATATCTTCATCAAAGAAACAGTCATAAAGATTTGCAAAACTGTCTATTTACTTGTTTCTTATCACAAGTTGAACCCAAAAATGCCTATAAAGCATTACAAGATTCAAGCTGGGTAGAAGCCATGCAAGAAGAGCTTCTTCAATTCAGACTACAAGAAGTTTGGACTTTGGTGGATTTGCCTAATGGAAAAAGGGCAATTGGTACTAAATGGGTTTTTAGGTGTAAAAGAGATGAAAGAGGGATTGTGATGATCAGAAACAAAGCAAGGTTGGTTGCTCAAGGATATACACAACAAGAAGGTATTGACTATGATGAGGTATATGCACCAGTGGCAAGAATTGAGGGCATAAGATTTTTTTTGGCTTATGCTTCATACAAAGACTTTGTAGTGTATCAAATGGATGTTAAAAGTGCTTTTCTGTATGGGGAAATCAAGGAAGAAGTTTATGTGACACAACCACCTGGTTTTGAAGATCCAAATTTTCCTGACAAAGTTTACAAGGTTGAGAAAGCACTATATGGATTGCATCAAGCACCCAGAGCATGGTATGAAAAGTTATCAACTTATTTGCTGGATTGTGGATATGAGAAGGGTAAGATTGATAAAACCTTATTCATTAAGAAAAACAAAGGTGATATTTTGCTGGTTCAAGTATATGTAGATGATATCATTTTTGGTTCTACAAGCAAAGCTATGTGTGAGGAGTTTGAGAAGATCATGAAGAATAAATTTTCTATGAGTTCCATGGGTGAACTTACATTTTTCTTGGGATTGCAAGTGAAACAACTGAATGATGGTATATTCATCAGCCAAGATAAGTATGTGGCTGAGATTTTAAAGAAGTTTGGATTTAAAGATGCCAAGCCTGCAAAGACAACTCATGAGAAAGATAAGCCATTGTTAAATGATGAATATGGTAAAGAGGTGGATGTTCACTTGTACAGGTCAATGATTGGGTCATTGATGTACCTTACAGCTTCAAGACCAGATATTATGTTTGTTGTATGTGCTTGTGCGAGATATCAAGTTAATCCCAAAGAATCTCATCTTCATGCAGTGAAGAGAATTTTTAGATACTTAAGGCATCAACCCAAATTAGGGCTTTGGTATCCTAAGGATTCACCATTTGAATTGGAAGCATATTCAAACAGTGATTATGCTGGGGCTAGCTTGGATAGGAAATCCACAACAGGAGGTTGTCAATTTCTGGGAAACAGATTGGTGTCATGGCAATAAAAGAAACAAACTGTGGTGGCAAACTCTTCAACAGAAGCAGAGTATGTGGCTGCTTCAAGTTGCTGTGGTCAAGTACTTTGGATGCAAAACCAATTGCTGGACTATGGGTAAAATTTTATGAACACCAAAATTTTCATTGACAATAACAGTACATTGTGCATCATCAAAAATACTGTTTTTCATTCTAAAACAAAGCATATTTAGATAAGACATCATTTTATCAGAGATTGCTATGAATAGAAATTAATTCAAGTTGTTAAAATTCATACTGATCTAAATGTTGCTGATCTACTTACTAAACACTTTGATGTGGGTAGATTTCAGTTTCTAGTTGCAAGTATTGGTATGAGAAATCTTTGAAAAACTTGTCTCATTATGTCTTTGTAAAGTTTTGTAAAAGTATTTTGCACTGTTATTGGTCTTAAAAGGTTGTTTCTAATGCTGATTATACTTTGCTGCTCATACTTTACTCTACTGCTAGAGTATGACTTAGCAGTATAGTGTTCTGTTTGTGTTTGTGTTTTGGACTAATTTTTTTGCAGGTAAAGTTCAAGTGTTAATAATGTTCTTTAGGGCTAATATACATTCAAAGATTGCACTAAAGTTAAAGAAGAACATAGATACTTCATTAATTATTCAAAGGATGGCCATTACAAGCTATTAAACAGAGGTCATTACAAGCTTTCAAAACACAAAAGACAACATTCACACAACCCTAACACCTATTTCATGAGACGTTTTCCTTTGGCCTTGGAGTCTTTCTTCTCTTGTTCTTGAGCAGCATTGGAAAGAGCATCTCTCAAGGATTAAACATCTGGCATGGTTCTGTTTCTTCCCATGGACTGAGTTGCAACATCCCACACTCTTGGACACGCTAAGCCCATCACAACTCCATGTGATCCAGAAGGTCCTTCTGCTTGTGGAGTTTGAGTCTTAGGAGGAGGAACTGGTGCTTCTGGTTGTGAAGGTTCTGATTGCAAAACTTCCAAATGTTTTCTCAAAGCCTTTACTAAAGCTTTTGGGATTTCTTGAGCCAATGAAGAGTTTAGGTGTGGTGCTTGTTGTGGCTGAGATGGTTGTGGTGCTTGTGGAGGATGAGATGTTTGTGGTGATTGATAATCTCTGTGCCAAGGAAGATACTTAGCATTGATGTCATGCTTAAACTTCCTGGATTGTTCTTTGGTTCTTCTACCAAATTTGGGTGGTTGATATGGTGGTAGATATGGTGCCCTTGGTGGAAAAGGAGGAGAAGTTATCACTGTGCCTAGTGGAAACATGCTTTCAAAGTCAGATGAATCAGAAGAGTCTAAAGAGATGTCGATTGTCTCTCTATTGTTGGTCATTGTGATTATTTTGGGAAAAGGTTCAGACCTTGATTACGATTTTGTGATGTTTTTGGAAGTGATTAGTGTTTGATTGGAAGATCAATTGGATTTGATCCCCTTTTATTGAGGATCAATTGGCTTTTATGGTAATTAATGAGGAGTTGGTGATTGGAATTCAATTTTTGGTAACTGCCTCTTAATGAAGAGATTTGGTTCGATTCTTGACTTTTTGACCAAGAAAAGTCAAACTACTGCTTGGTTCTTTAAGCAGTAGTCAACTCTGCTGCTAGTTGTATGACTCTGCTGCTGGGTGTCTGCTGCTACAAGTTAAAGTCTAGGGACGGTTATGTAACTTCCACTAAGCAGTTTATAACCTAATTGAATCACTTTTTCTCTACACATAACCCACGAATTCAAGTTTAAAAACCAACCCACTCTCCATTATCATCCACATTCCAAATCCACAAATTTTAAGAACCCTAAATCATGGATCTTGATCGAACATGGGTAAAAAGTCATAACATTGTGACCAAACTTGACACAGATGTTATACCTGCAGAATTCACAGAAATGGCAAAATTTCTTAATGCTACATCTCTTAGGTATGCATTAACTGTGAATCCTACCATCTATGCTTCTCACATCAAACAGTTTTGGCGTACTGCCAAATTCAAGACTTTGAAAGGGGAACCATATGTGAGGGCTTTTGTTGATGATCAAAAAGTAATCGTTTCTGAAGCCGCTATAAGAGCAACTTTGCTCCTTGATGATGAAGCAGGAACTAAGTGTCTTGTCAGGGATGAACTTTTTGAAGGACTGGAAGCACTGGGCTATGAGAGGAAAGGCAATGGTTTAAAATTTCAAAAAGGTCTTTTCTCAACTCCATGGAAATTTTTAGCCCATACTTTATTACATTGTTTGAGTCCAAAAACAACTGGGTGGAATGAGGTTAATACAACCATAGCATCTGCTATGATTTGTTTAAGAAAAGGAAACCCATTTAATTTTTCAAACATGATTTTTGAAGGAATTGTTTTGAGTGTCAAAGAAAAAGGAAAATCCTTGCTTTATCCAAGGTTTATCCAACTGTTTGTCAATGATCAGATTGAAATAACAAGATCCGATAAAGCTATTTATAAATCTCCAATAATGGGATCTGTGTCTTTTAGTTTCTTGGTCAAGGTCAACAAAGAATTTTCTGGTCAAGTTACACCACTTACCCCTTTTATGGTGCAACTTATTGAAAACAATCAGGGTGAAGGATCAGGAACTCCCACTGAGTCCCAACACACACCCACTTTTGATACATCATCTCCATCACCATTAAAGACCTATAAACGTAGGAAAACCTCAAAGAACACTGAGTTACCCTAGACCAGTGTTAGGATGGAAATTGTACCAGATGGGGCTGTCATAGGTGGTGAAGATGACATTTTGGTGAGGGCTAACACTACTGCTACTAGCTTAGCAGCAGAGCAGGTCAGTGTTAACATACATAAGACCCAATCCAAGGCAACATCTAATGTGAATGATTCTTCTGAGTCAAACACAGGTGATGGATTCCCTAGCCACATGGAAAATATAGGGGGCTCAGGTGATCAAACTAGGTTTGGTACTGAGTTTGTGTCCCAAGATTCACCTCTCAGGGAAGGTCACACATCCCGAAGTGAGGAGGACAGAATTGAACATATTGAATTGATGGCACCACCCCTTGTACAAAATGTCAATGTCAATGATTCACCTCTCGGACCAGGTAACACAGGTCGAAGTGATGAGGCTAGTTTGGAACAAATAAAAGTATTGAAGGAAACATGTACCAATTTGGAAACCAAGTGTCAAAACTTGGAATCCAAAGTTACTGCTCTTGAAAGTCTAACAGCTGCTCAGGGAACCATGATCACTATCTTGAAGCAACAAATGGAGTTATTGCAGAAAAAGTTTTCTTCTACTAACACTGCTGTTGGTTTGGGAGAGGATGCTTCCAAACAGGGGAGGAATAGCACAGGTTCAGGGGAGGAAATTGGGGGAAATAAAAATGTTGCTGATCAAGTTACAGGTATGGGTGATGATGTTTTGGCTGTTGAGGTTCAAACTATGGTTAATGTTGACTCTGCTGCTTTGAACTCTACTGCTGATATTCAAATTGTTGCTGAGACTGTTGCTAGTGATGACTATGCTGCTGTTGGTTTGAAAGAAGGTATTGATAAGAATGCTGCTGGTGATACTGGTTTAGCTTCAGGGGAGGCTAAAGATGGTGATTGTGGTGACAATGCAGATAAGTATGTGGTGGTGGATAGAAACAATCAAGAAGCAGTACTGGATCAGGTTGTACAAGTGAAAGACACTACTGCTGTTCTAGACTCTGCTGCTAAAGAGACTACTGCTGGTGAACTCTTTAGTGACTCTACTGCTCAACAACACTCTGCTGCTGGATCAGGTGAGAACTCTGTTGCAAATGCTTTGTTAATGCTTCAAGAGAAATCTCCAACTGAACATACATCACAACCACTTCAACCAGAACCAATAAAACCTACACCATCTTAACCAACATCTTTTTCACAACCAATCCATGTGTCAAAATTACCCACAAAAGGAGTGTTGATTAAAGAACCTACACAAACAATTCCAAAGGTAAAATCTGTTGCTTCAAGCACTGATAAAGGAAAAGGAAAGATAGTTGAAGAAGATGTTCCTGATTCTAGTGATGAAGAAGAAGAGTATAAGAAATTGCCTAAGGAATATTGTCCTAGGGAGAAGCTTGTGGAGGCTGATAGTGTTTTGGCTATGCAGATTGCTATGGGTGACACAGAAATAGAAGGTGAAGATGTTGAAGCTGAACAAGCTAGGTTGCTAGCAGAACATGAAGTTCTTGAAGCTTTGAAATCCAGAAGAAGTAAAGAGGGTGAGTCACAGTCAAAGAATGATGAATATGACTATGAGCCTACACCTGAAGAAGTTGATTATCTGATAAGGAACAATCCTGAGGTAAACAAGAAAGCTATAGAAGTTCATGCTGATGTCACTTTAACTACAGAGCAAAAGACTTCACAGCTGCATGATTTTATTAGGATGATAAATGATCAAGCTTTTGATTATGTATGAAATGTAATCAAAGACAAGCAAAAGAGAAAAAGGAGGCCTACAGAAGCTCAGATAATCTCTCAAATGAAACAATATTTGTGTGCTCAATGTGGATGGAAAATGAGTCAATTCAAAGGGATGGCACATGATGCAGTTAGGCTTCATTATTATTCTGGTTACAAGAGAAATACAATGTTTGCTCCAATAGGTTCAAAAGAAGAGGCTGAATGGAAAAAGAAGCATGATGAGCATATGACAGCTAGTAGAGAAAGGGCTAAGAGATCAAAAATTGAAAAATCCAAGACTGCTGAATTATCTGAAAAGGTTGATGAATCACATCAAAAGACTGCTGATAAAACTGATGATAGGTTTTTGGTTGAACCAGATGATGTGTTTGTTGAACCACCTCAATCTAGACACCCAATTGCAGACTAGGAAATTGCTAAGGATGAATTCAGTGAAGCTTGGAAAATAACCAGAGTTGGAGGAGATGTTGAGATGTATAGAGATTTTGAAGATCTTGTTAGGTCTTGTGATAGAACAGATCTGACTACTCTATGGAGTTTGGCACAAACCAAGTTTAGACATGAAAATCCAGTGAGTGTGAAAGCTATGGAGTTATGGGTTCATTTCCAAAGATTGTATAATCCAGAACCAAGTGACAGATACTGGAGGTTTGAAGCAGATAATATGTCTACATTATGGAAGTATTATAGCTCAAGTGATGTTCATCATGTATCTACTCAGGCTGGAGTTGATGTTTTCATGCTTACAGAAAAGGAGTATCCATTGAAGGCTGGAGTTCTAAAAGCAATGATTGATTCTAAGCTTAGATGTGAAGAAGTAACTCCTCATCTTCAAAATTTGGTTGAAAGGATTGTGCAGCAAAGTACTAGAGAGGTAGGAAGAAGATAGAGTGTTTGGAAGCATCCTCCTGGTGTGTGTTTAAGCTTGTAAGAAACTTGCATATTTTCAGGGAAAATATCAAGTTTAGGGGAGGATTGTTGGGTTTTGAAGTAACTCTACTTCTGGGTGCTACACTGCTGCTAGTTAGTCAAGTCTACTCTTAGTGTAAAATCTCTACTGCCAGACAAGACTACTGCTGAGACTCTACTGCTGGAAGAATACTGCTGAGACTCTGCTGCTTATGTGATAAGTTTATGTACGAATATTTGTATTTATAGTATAGATATTATGTAATATTCTATAATGTTAGAAGATCATAGTCTTGGGTAGGAAGTTGTATGTAAGCCTGTAGGGTTCCTTGGTGTATAAAAGGAGATCCTAGGGTTAGACTAGAGTACGTATTATTCTAGCATTGTATTCACTTCAAGGTTGCAAAACCCTAGCACTATTCAGGGTGCTCGTATTCAATATATTGAAGTGTTTAAGTTGTGATATTATTGTGTTTGTGTTCCTCTTAAGTTAATCAGTATATTCCGCGTATTGATTAAGTTTGTTACAAGTCAGCTTCTATACATTATTGTCTTGGTTTATCTAAGATAGTAATTCTAGATCTATTGCTCAACTGGGATCAACATGTTACATTCTCCAGGTGGAACAGCGTTATTGTAGAGGGTGACAATGCCGCCTTCCACTGGGAATTTAAGCATCCCATGTGCTGTGGATAGTACCCCGCGCATGGCTGATATTCCCGATCTTCCAATAATGCCAATTATATGCCGAGGGAGACCTAATCACCATAAAGTTCATCCAAGCTGTTGTGGAGTGCTCCTTGTTACCAACAGCAACTAGCAGTCGCAGCTGCCCCATGGGCCATTGATGCATGGTTTTGCGACCTTACAACAGGTTTTACCTCTTGAGAGATCTCAAGAGGCTTACAACCCCACCAGGCAGTGTACCTGACCGTAGTAGTATAGGATATTGGTAAGTACGGGGGATTGATCGTTCTCTCACAGGGAATAGTGTTCGTTAGGTTAGAAATCTACTATATAGGTCTAAGGGTGGAAGAGGATTCTTTATGTATTTTTTATATTTTTTATGAAAGCAATAAAATCTCGGTTTTGGAAGAAGGGCGGAATTAGTTGTTAATCAACTAACCCAAGATAACTACTATTGCAAATGAAAATAAATATCTAAAACTATTGTGGTTGTGAAAACAATATGGAGAAAGTTGTGTTTACTTAGATTTCATTACTCCCTAACTATCTTTTACCGGTTAATTGATATGTTTGTTACTTGTGTGGATGAAGGGTGTATTCCTAATAACTCATGGAGTGGCATACATATCTCTCCAATTCTATGAGCTCTTATCTCGTCCTATGCCATGCACGGCACAACCATAGGGGTTGTAAACAGTGGCTCATGCGTTAAATACTACCTTAATAGCCTAGTATGCCTTGGCTACATGTTTCTCAAGACGTTCAAGCACGTTACCATAAAGGAGGTTGGCCAGTTTTCTTGAGCCTAACATTGATGGAACAATCATCCCAACTAACAACAACACACACCAATTAACCAATAATTAATAGTTAGGTTTCATTAGATCTAAGGAAACACTAGAGAATTTAGCTACTCATGTTAATTGAAAGACAAGCAAGATAGATAGTTAACCAACACATAGATATGATGATTAAATTAAAGTGAAGACTTATCTTGAATTAAACACGAGGGTTCCAAGGGTTGGAAACCCTAAAAGTTACAGCAAATTCGTCCTAGGGTTTTGCCCTATAAGTTCTCCACAAAGTTCCACACATAATGAATGAAAATTAGAAAACTATATATAGATTTTACATTCTGACGGCGTCAGGTTATAAGGTCTGACGCCGTCAGCTCGCCGCCACTAGGGTTCTCGGATGGCCTAAATCCACTTCTGACGCCGTCACTTTATAAAACCTTCTGGGCCGTCACTCTTTAACTTTGTTCCTGACGGCCTACTTTTCCTAACACCTGACGGCGTCAGGTGTTAAATCCAAATTTCTTTCTGGCTCGTCATTTGATAATTGGTTTCCACTCTTTTGTCAAGGCTTTCTGACGGCGTCACCTTGTGACTCTGACGCCGTCAGGTTGTAAATTCACCTTCTTTTGAGACTTTGTCGTTTTCTTCACTTTTATGCTCCAAAAATGTCCGAATATGCATGTTTTCCAGAATTCTTCTCAAAAGTGCCTAAAATGACAAAAGGAACGATTTAGGGCAATATTTGATCACATTTATACGAATTAAGGCTTAAATGACCCTCTAAAAGCTTAACACTTTTCGTCTCATCAGCCATATCTTTTCTCCTGTAAAGCCCGTTAATGACGTCGCGGCCGGGATTAACTGACTTTGTATCTTAGGTCGTAACCTCTTGAAACAATGTTCATACATTATATCTGCGGACGCCCCTCCATCAACGTACATGCGGTGGATATCGTGACCCCCCGCGCTTATCCTGATGTGTCCGCAGTCAAGGTGGGGAAAGATATTTCGCTTTCGGAGGAAAATCTTTGGCTGACTTTTTGCTTGACCTTTCGCTGCCATGATTGTAAGCCTTATCTTTAGGTGCTTCTTTCTTTGCCACGGTCTTTTGTCTGTCTTTCCATCCTTGATGTTCTTAACTAAATGGTCCAACCTGCCTTCTTTTACCAACTTATCAATTAGTTGGCGCAGTTGGACGCACTCATTGGTGGTGTGGCCTTTCTGTCCGAGATATTCGCAGTACCCATTCCCTGTGCGCTGCGCTTCTTGGGTGCGCATTGGTGGGGGTTTAGGGAAGTTTGCACCTTCTGTTATGAATATCTCTCTTGGAGCTTTCGTTAATAGGGTGTACTTGTCGCTTCCCCGTCCGCCTCCTTCACTGCGATAATTCTTATTACGGTTGCTACTCTGGTCATTGGATTGTCTCCTAGGCTATTCTTGTGACCTGTAGTTTGAGTAGCCTTTTTTGCTATCTGCGGCTGCAGCTTCTCCTTGGATGAAGGACCTTGTGCGCTTCATGAGCTCATTAAAAGTTTGGGGAACCTTATCATTCAACTTCCTGATCAGTTCTTGGTTATTGATTCCGTTCATGAATCCTGAGATTTTTAGTATCCCTGGACATGCCTTGACATGTATGCATTCATCCTTGTAGCGCTCTATATAAGCGCTTGTGGATTCCCCTTGACGCTGTTTTACCCTAGCGAGTTCAACATGGTTCTTGGCGCACTTCTTTCTCTGAGTGAAGTTCAAACGAAACGCCTTTCGTAACTCTTCGAAACGATCAATGATTCTACGTGGAAGCTTACTGAACTAGTTTCGCGCATTCCCCACCATTGTAGAGTTAAACATATGACACCGCACAGGTTGTGGCCAATTTTTGATTGTAGCTGCTGACTCGAAAATTTTTAGGTGGTCGTAAGGATCACCTGTCCCATCATAGGTTTTAACATTAGCGGGCATATGCCTTCTCTTGTTTTCTGAGAAATTACTGATGCGTTTCGTGAACGTATCTACCTTTTGGCGGCGCCAGGGACGAGACATGTCTTCATCTTCCTGGTCGCGATACCTTCCCCTTGACTTCCAGTGTCCAGTTTCCTCGTCCTCGCTGTCTGAGGAGGTGCTTGGGGATTGACTTATACTTTTTCGGCCCCTGCGCCTACTATCGTCGGAATCCGAGCTTGATCTTTTTTGCACCGACTATTCCTCGGCAGCGGCGCCAAAAACTTGATGCGTGGTTTTGTGACCTTACAACAGGTTTTACCTCTCGAGGGATCTCAAGAGGCTTACAACCCCACCAGGCAGTGTACCTGACCGTAGTAGTATAGGATATTGGCAAGTACGGGGGATTTATCGTTCTCTCACAGGGAATAGTGTTCGTTAGGATAGAAAAGCTACTCTAATGGTCTAAGGGTGGAAGGAAGATTCTTTTTGGTATTTTTATATTTTTTAGAAAGCAATTTAAAATCTCGGGTTTTAGAAAAAAGGGTGGAATTAGTTGTTAATCAACTAACCCAAGTTTACTACTTATTCAAAAGAAAATAAAATAACTAGACTATTTGGTTGTGAAAACAGTATGGAGAAAGTTGTGTTTACTTAGATTTCATTACTCCCTAACTATCTTTTACCGGTTAATTGATATGTGCGTTACTTGTGTGGATGAAGGGTGTATTCCTAATAACTCATGGAGTGGCATACGTATCTCTCCAATTCTATGAGCTCTTATCTCGCCCTATCCCATGCACGGCACAAGTATAGGGGTTGTAAACAGTGGCTCATGTGTTAAATACTACCTTAATAGCTTAGTATGCATCGGCTACATGTTTCCCAAGACGTACAAGCACGTTACCATAAAGGAGGTTGGCCAGTTTTCTTGAGCCTAACATCGATGAAACAATCATCCCAACAAACAACAACACACATCAATCAACCAATAATCAATAGTTAGGTTTCATTAGATCTAAGCAAACACTAGAGAATTTAGCTACTCATGTTAATCAAAAGACAAGTACGATAGTTAGACAACCAACACATAGACATATTGATTGAATTAAAGTGAAGACTTATCTTGATTAATGGTTAGGATTCCAAGGGTTGGAAACCCTAAAAGATACATAAAATTTATCCTTAGGGTTTTGCCCTAAAAGTTCTCCACAAAGTTCCACCCCTAATGAATGAAAATTTGGAAAATATATATAGAAAATACATTGGGACGGCGTCAGCCTTTAGACACTGACGCCGTCACCCCGCCGTCATTAGGGTTATCGGATGGCCTAGATCCATTTGGGACGTGGTCAGCTTGTAAATCTTTCTGGCCCGTCTTTCTTTAGCTTAACACTAGACGGCCTACTCTTTTTAACACCTGACATCGTCGCCCTTTAATTCTTCAAAACTCTCTGGCCCGTCGTTTGATAATTGAATTTCACTCTTTTGTCATCCTTGCTGATGGCGTCGCCTTGCAAATCCTGACGCTGTCAGGTTGTAATTCCTGCTTTCTTGAGACTTTGTCATTTTCTTCACTTTTATGCTCCAAAAACGTCCAAAAATGCATGTTTTCCAGAATTCTTCTCAAAAGCACCTAAAATGACAAAAGGAACGATTTAGGGCAATATTTTATCACATTTATANTCTCCACAAAGTTCCACCCCTAATGAATGAAAATTTGGAAAATATATATAGAAAATACATTGGGACGGCGTCAGCCTTTAGACACTGACGCCGTCACCCCGCCGTCATTAGGGTTATCGGATGGCCTAGATCCATTTGGGACGTGGTCAGCTTGTAAATCTTTCTGGCCCGTCTTTCTTTAGCTTAACACTAGACGGCCTACTCTTTTTAACACCTGACACCGTCGCCCTTTAATTCTTCAAAACTCTCTGGCCCGTCGTTTGATAATTGAATTTCACTCTTTTGTCATCCTTGCTGATGGCGTCGCCTTGCAAATCCTGACGCTGTCAGGTTGTAATTCCTGCTTTCTTGAGACTTTGTCGTTTTCTTCACTTTTATGCTCCAAAAACGTCCAAAAATGCATGTTTTCCAGAATTCTTCTCAAAAGCACCTAAAATGACAAAAGGAACGATTTAGGGCAATATTTTATCACATTTATACGAATTAGGGCTTAAATGACCCCCTAAAAGCGTAACACTTTTCGTCTCATCAAATACCCTTACACTTGAGATTTGCTTGTCCTCAAGCAAATGAGCTTTTATTCCAATCAAAATATGAGTTAGGGGTCATTTAACACGAATATAAAAGTAATTACAACACATAGTTATTAGACCCTAATCATAACAAGCACGGAAATCATACACTAGCACCTCACAAATAGTGTTTGGAATCTCACATCTCTCAAGTGTCATAAAGTATAAATCTCATAAATGGAAACGGAAAATAACACTCACTAGCTGTCATAGCAAATAGATTACCATAGGCTTGGGAGAGGATCAATTACTCCTCCATTAGGCGTAAGCACCTAAGATAAACTATCAAAGAGGGCTTTATAAAGGGTTGTAACGTAAGATGTAGGGATATGATAACACGGTTTGGTTGGAAGAAGGGGTATTTAGTGGTGGCAAGCTAATTATCATGATCAAATACATGCACTCTACATCGTTGCTTAAGTCAAGACTCGACTCGATCTTAATCTAAAGAAAATGAAATAACAAGAACTAAAAAGAACATAAAAGGAAACGGGATGGTAGTCCGTATGTTTTTCTCCTTCTTTTTCATATTTTTTTGTATTTTTCTTGATTTTTTTTTTCATACATTCTTGCCCTGCCATCCAAAATAATTCATCATAGGGGAGTTGCATTCCCCTTACACTTGAATCTTTACATAACTTTACAATCACTATTCTAATGACTCGAATTAGAATAATCGAAAAACTTGGAGTACTTTAAATTATTTAGCACGTATGGGGGTGATAATGTTGCTCTTCCCCATTACTTCATTACACTAGTACTTTACCCATGAGTCCCAATCGTCCCAAAACAATATGTACAAGGATATGACTTAACTTAGCAACCATGTAATTGACTGGATAATTAACTAAGGGTTTAACAAATGTTTTCACAATAATGCACCAAAGATGGATGCATACAAGGTAGGTTAAGGCGATTTGGGTGTACATTTAGTGGGGTGTAAACAAATTCTCACTTTGAGTAAGATGCTCAAAGGTCGAAATGAAAAGATAGGCTCGGAGGGGTGTACTAGGGGTATCGTGTACCAAAAATGGATACAACGCAAAGGGTGTGGGAGAATTACTTGACCAATGTAGCCAACGTAATTATAACAAAAACACGGGTGTAAAACAATGGGTTAATCCTAATGCCTCTTATCATGTAGTAAATCTTAACTACACGAATGTAGTCTCACTTGTGGATTTGAGATGGTCCTAACGCAAGTTCTAGAATCTAAGTACTACCGGTACTCACATCATAGCACCAAATAAGGGTGCTTTTCCTACAAATTCTAGGGGCGAACCTCACATATTTGGGGTGGAAAATTTTTTAGTGGTACGGTTTTGTGCTAGTCATACAATTTCCTATCCATGAGACGCTCATTAAGATCAAGGTTTCACTTCTAAATGTTGTAAAAAAATTTAAATTGGCGCTAAAATTGCCCTAACAAATATTTTTCTTGGTTTTATTACAAATTTAATATCAAACAAAGCAAAACATCAAGCGTAAGTATATTCTCAACGGTGCTTTCATTTACCCCCCTTACACTTAAACCGAACATTGTCCACAATGTTCAAATAAAAGACGTAAAAGTAAATAAGATGAAAGAATGAAATCAAATACTCCCCTGAATCGTTTGTTGTGGATAGTTAGGTAACATGGTTAAATCTTCTTCCAAGATAGATGAACGTTCAAAGCTTCCATTTCGAAATAATAAATCATCTTCTCGTCCAAAATAACCTGTTAACCTGAAAAAGATAAAGGCCAACCTCGCGTAAAATCGGCGGTAAATTCTATATAATAGGATATAATGCTTGTGGAATAAATATTTTGCAGAATTCCTGGAGATTATAAGTTAAAGATTTGACAAAACTTTTTAGTTTTTCGGAAAAATACAAAACTTTCAAAAATTGCAGAAAATTATAACCTGATGCCGTCAGGTGTTAACCCTGACGCCATCAGAATGATCTGACAGAATTATCATGTCAAGTTTCCGGGAAAATTCTGGAAAAACTAGATCTTACTTCCTGGAAATTCCTGCAAAAATTCATTATGACTCGATACAAGTATTTGACTCAAACAAGTACTAATATGTGAGCTAATTTCGTTGTTATGATTCATGTTCATTCGTTCTTGATTAACCGATTTAGATTTCCCTTACACTTAGCTTTTGCAAAATACCTTTATATGTAGTTAAGACGAAGTTAAAAACAAAATAAAGCATTTTCACAATTTTAGTTTGAAGCATGAATCAATAGCAAGAAATATTTACTTACATACGGAAACAAATAAAATCAAATAAACACACAAAAACAAACAAAAAATGGGTTGCCTCCCAAGAAGCGCTTTCTTTATTAACGAGTCTTGTAGCTAGACTCAAAGTCACGGGCTCATCTAGTGTCACTAATGCTCACGTATCCAAGTGTGAGCCACCTAATTGTTGCTTCATCCTTCCTATAGTTATCATTAAGTTCCAAACATCCCTGATAGTACTTCTTATTCTTCTCATGAGGGTACTTAAGGCCTTTTCTAATGTCGTTCTTGCTCAACACGCTATAGGGGGGAAACCTATTGCATTCCTCAATAGAAAAGTTTTTATATCTAGGGTGTGTGCGGGGCATTTGATAAACAAAGTCCTCATCCCCATTTGAGAATGTAACCAACCCTTCCATCAGTCTTTCATCCAAGTTGGTTAACTTTTTGAAGGGCCTCCCAAATACAACTTGGGTTAAGTCACTATCAATAAACTCTTTTAGATCTTCTATTACCATAAAGTTTGTTTGATAGGTAAAGCTTCCTACAAATACGTGCAATGTCTTAGCCCTAGCAACTATATTCTCTCCTTGATATTCTAACTCATTTACCATGATTTTGTTGTACTCAGCACGCGAAATTATGTTCATTGGCAAAGATGAGTTAAGGTAGGCGTCAAAGCTTCTAAATCCAATTTTGCAAGGGAATTGCATGTTAAACCGGCTATCCTTCTTGATTTTTGTTCCGGGGTCAACATAGCTTATAAAGTTAGCCTCCTCCCATCCTACAGGGTCATCTACTACCAACCCACTTCCTAGGTCCTCATCGGAATCCGACGAGTAGTAAAAAGGGCCGTTTTCATGATCAGTGTCATGGTCAGATTCGTCCATATCAGAATGGTTGTCAAAGTGGTGATCGGGTGATAGGTCTGGTGGGTTTTCGATTTCAACAATAGGGGGTTGGTTAGGCAACTGAAAGTTCCTCCGGTGGAAAACACGAATAACAGGGAATGAATGATCAATATTACTCATGAAGAAGTGTTACAAACAAAAGCACAAAGAAAAAGATAGACTAAAGAAAGCTAATAAAAAGAAAATAAAAATCTCACTAGAAAGGATTCTAGTGAGTAGACCTAAAGAAATAAAAAAATCTACCTAAACAATAACTATTCCCCGGCAGCGGCGCCAAAAACTTGATGCGTGGTTTTGTGACCTTACAACAGGTTTTACCTCTCGAGGGATCTCAAGAAGCTTACAACCCCACCAGGCAGTGTACCTGACCATAGTAGTATAGGATATTGGCAAGTACGGGGGATTGATCGTTCTCTCACAGGGAATAGTGTTCGTTAGGATAGAAAAGCTACTCTAAAGGTCTAAGGGTGGAAGGAAGATTCTTTTTGGTATTTTTATATTTTTTAGAAAGCAATTTAAAATCTCGGGTTTTGGAAAAAGGGCGGAATTAGTTGTTAATCAACTAACCCAAGTTTACTACTTATGCAAAAGAAAATAAAATAAACTAAAACTATTTGGTTGTGAAAACAGTTTGGAGAAAGTTGTGTTTACTTAGATTTCATTACTCCCTAACTATCTTTTACCGGTTAATTGATATGTGTGTTACTTGTGTGGATGAAGGGTGTATTCCTAATAACTCATGGAGTGGCATACGTATCTCTCCAATTCTATGAGCTCTTATCTCGCCCTATACCATGCACGGCACAACTATAGGGGTTGTAAACAGTGGCTCATGTGTTAAATACTACCTTAATAGCTTAGTATGCATCGGCTACATGTTTCCCAAGACGTTCAAGCACGTTACCATAAAGGAGGTTGGCCAGTTTTCTTGAGCCTAACATCGATGAAACAATTATCCCAACAAACAACAACACACATCAATCAACCAATAATCAATAGTTAGGTTTCATTAGATCTAAGCAAACACTAGAGAATTTAGCTACTCATGTTAGTCAAAAGACAAGTACGATAGATAGACAACCAACACATAGACATATTGATTGAATTAAAGTGAAGACTTATCTTGATTAATGGTTTGGATTCCAAGGGTTGGAAACCCTAAAAGATACAGAAAATTCGTCCTTAGGGTTTTGCCCTAAAAGTTCTCCACAAAGTTCCACCCCTAATGAATGAAAATTTGGAAAATATATATAGAAAATACATTGGGACGGCGTCAGCCTTTAGACCTTGACGCCGTCACCCCGCCGTCATTAGGGTTATCGGATGGCCTAGATCCATTTGGGACGTGGTCAGCTTGTAAATCTTTCTGGCCCGTCTCTCTTTAGCTTAACACTAGACGGCCTACTCTTTTTAACACCTGACGCCGTCGCCCTTTAATTCTTCAAAACTCTCTGGCCCGTCGTTTGATAATTGAATTTCACTCTTTTGTCATCCTTGCTGACGGCGTCGCCTTGCAAATCCTGATGCCGTCAGGTTGTAATTCCTGCTTTCTTGAGACTTTGTCGTTTTCTTCACTTTATGCTCCAAAAACGTCCAAAAATGCATGTTTTCCAGAATTCTTCTCAAAAGCACCTAAAATGACAAAAGGAACGATTTAGGGCAATATTTGATCACATTTATACGAATTAGGGCTTAAATGACCCCCTAAAAGCGTAACACTTTTCGTCTCATCAACCGACCATGAAAACGGCCCTTTTCACTACTCGTCGGATTCCGATGAGGACCTTGGAAGTGGGGAGGTAGTAGCTGGCCCTGTAGGATGGGAGAAGGCTAACTGTATAAGCTATGTTGACCCCGGAACAAAAATCAAGAAGGATAGCCGGTTTAACATGCAATTTCCTTGCAAAATTGGATTTAGAAGCTTTGACGCCTACCTTAACTCATCTTTGCCAACGAACATAATTTCGCGTGCTGAGTACAATAAAATCATGGTAAATGAGTTAGAATATCAAGGAGAGAATATAGTTGCTAGGGCTAAGACATTGCATGTATTCGTACGAAGCTTTACCTATCAAACAAACTTTATGGTAATAGAAGATCTAAAAGAGTTTATTGATAGTGACTTAACCCAAGTTGTATTTGGGAGGCCCTTCAAAAAGTTAACCAACTTGGATGAAAGACTGATGGAAGGGTTGGTTACATTCTCAAATGGGGATGAGGACTTTGTTTATCAAATGCCCCGCACACACCCTAGATATAAAAACTTTTCTATTGAGGAATGCAATAGGTTTCCCCCCTATAGCGTGTTGAGCAAGAACGATATTAGAAAAGGCCTTAAGTACCCTCATGTGAAGAATAAGAAGTACTATCGGGGATGTTTGGAACTTAATGATAACTATAAGAAGGATGAAGCAACAATTAGGTGGCTCACACTTGGATACGTGAGCATTAGTGACACTAGATGAGCCCGTGACTTTGAGTCTAGCTACAAGACTCGTTAATAAAGAAAAGCGCTTCTTGGGAGGCAACCCATGCTTTGTTTATTTTTGTGTGTTTTTATTTGTTTCCGTATGTAAGTAATATTTCTTGTTATTGATTCATGCTTCAAACTAAATTGTGAAAATGCTTTATTTTGTTTTTAACTTCGTCGTAACTACATATAAAGGTATTTTGCAAAAGCTAAGTGTAAGGGAAATCTAAATCGGTTAATAAAGAACGAATGGACATGAATCATAACAACGAAATTAGCTTACATATTAGTACTTGTTTGAGTCAAATGCTTGTATCGAGTCAAAATGAATTTTTGCAGGAATTTCCAGGAAGTAAGATCTAGTTTTTCCAGAATTTTTTCCGGAAACTTAACATGATAATTCTGTCAGAACTTTCTGACGCGTCAGGGTTAACACCTGACGGCGTCAGGTTATAATTTTCTGCAATTTTTGAAAGTTTTGTATTTTTTCCGGAAAACTAAAAAGTTTTGTCAATTCTTTAACTTATAATCTCCAGGAATCCTGCAATATATTCATTCCACAAGCATTATATCATTTTATGTAGATTTTACCGCCGATTTTACGCGAGGTTGGTCTTTATCTTTTTCAGGTTAACAGGTTATTTTGGACGAGAAGATGATTTATTATTTCGAAAGGGAAGCTTTGAACGTTCATCTTTCTTGAAAGAAGATTTAACCATGTTACCTCACTATCCACAACAAACGATTCAGGGGAGTATTTGATTTCATTCTTTCATCTCATTTACTTTTATGTCTTTTATTTGAACATTGGGAACAATGTTCGGTTTAAGTGTAAGGAGGGTAAATGAAAGCACCGTTGAGAATATACTTACGCTTGATGATTTGCTTTGTTCGATAGTGAATGTGTAATAAAACCAAGAGAAATGTTTGTTAAGGCAATTTTAGCGCCAATTTAAAATTTTTTACAACATCTAGAAGTGAAACCTTGATCTTAATGAGCGTCTCATGGATAGGAAATTGTATGACTAGCACAAAACCGTACCACTAAAAAATTTTCCACCCCAAATATGTGATGTTCGCCCCTAGAATTGGTAGGAAAAGCATCCATCTTTGATGCTATGATGTGAGTACCGGTAGTACTTAGATTCTAGAACTTGCGTTGGGACCATCTCAAATCCACAAGTGAGACTACATTCGTGTAGTTAAGATTTACTACATGATAAGAGGCATTAGGATTAACCCATTGTTTTACACCCATATTTTTGTTATAATTACATTGGCTACATTGGTCAAGTAATTCTCCCACACCCTTTGCGTTGTATCCATTTTTGGTACACGATACCCCTAGTACACCCCTCCGAGCCTATCCTTTCGTTTCAACCTTTGAGCATCTTACTCAAAGGTGAGAATTTGGTTACACCCCCACTAAATGTACACCAAAATCGCTTAGCCTACCTGTGTATGGCACACCACTTTGGTGCATATTGTGACAACTTTGTTAACCTTGAGTTAATTTATCCGGTTCAATTACATGGTTGGTAAGTTAAGTCAGTATGTCCTATCGTAAGTATGTTTTGGGGACCCGATTGGACCCGATGGGTAAAGTACTGAGTGTATGACATTAATGGGGGAAGAGACATTTACCCGATACGTGCTAATAATTTAAGTACTCCAAGTTTCATTATTCTAATCGAGTCTTAGAATAGTGATTGTAAAGTTATGTAAAGATTCAAGTGTAAGGGGAATGCCAACTCCCTATGATGTATTCATTTTGGATGGTAGGGCAAGAATGTATGAAAAAAATCAAAAATCAAGAAAAATACAAAAAAAATAATTGAAAAAGATGAAGAAAAACATACGGGACTACCATCCCGTTTCTTTTATGTTCTTTTTAGTTTTTGTTATTTCATTTTTAGACTATGATCGAGTCGAGTCTTGACTTAAGCAACGATGTAGAGTGCATGTATTTGATCATGATAATTAGCTTGCCACCACTAAATACCCCTTATTCCAACCAAACCGTATTATCAAATCCCTACACCTTACGTTACAACCCTTTATAAAGCCCTCTTTGATAGTTTATCTTAGGTGCTTACGCCTTGTGGAGGAGTAATAGATCATCTCCCAAGGCTATGGTAATCTATTTGCTATGACAGGTAGTGAGTGTTATTTTCCGTTTCCATTTATGAGATATATACTTTATGACATTTGAGAGATGAGAGAATCCAAACACTATTTGTGAGGTGCTAGTGTATGATTTCCGTGCTTGTTATGATTAGGGTCTAATAACTATTTGTTGTAATTACTTTTATATTCGTGTTAAATGACCCCTAACTCATATTTTGATTGGAATAAAAGCTCATTTGCTTGAGGAAAAGCAAATCTCAAGTGTAAGGGTATTTGATGAGACGAAAAGTGTTACGCTTTTAGGGGGTCATTTAAGCCCTAATTCGTATAAATGTGATCAAATATTGCCCTAAATCGTTCCTTTTGTCATTTTAGGTGCTTTTGAGAGGAATTCTGGAAAACATGCATATTTGGACGTTTTTGGAGCATAAAAGTGAAGAAAACGACAAAGTCTCAAGAAGCTGGAAATTACAACCTGACGGCGTCAGGAAATACAAGGTGACGCCGTCAGCAAGGATGACAAAAGAGTGGAACTCAATTATCAAACGACAGGCCAGAAAGTTTTTGTGCATTAACAGCTGACGGCGTCAAGTGTTGGAGAAAGTAGGCCGTCACGTGTTAGAGTAAAGAAAGACGGCCCAGAAGGATTTATAAGCTGACCACGTCCCAAATGGATCTAGGCCATCCGATAACCCTAGAGGCGGCGAGCTGACGGCGTCAAGACCTATAACCTGACGCCGTCCCAATGTATTTTCTATATATATTTTCCAAATTTTCATTCATTAGTGTGGAACTTTGTGGAGAACTTTTAGGGCAAAACCCTAAGGACAAATTTTCTGTATCTTTTAGGGTTTCCAACCCTTGGAACCCTAGTGCTTAATCAATATAAGTCTTCACTTTAATTCAATCAATATGTCTATGTGTTGGTTGTCTATCTATCGTACTTGTCTTTTGATTAACATGAGTAGCTAAATTCCCTAGTGTTTGCTTAGATCTAATGAAACCTAACTATTGATTATTGGTTGATTGATGTGTGTTGTTGTTTGTTGGGATGATTGTTTCATCGATGTTAGGCTCAAGAAAACTGGCCAACCTCCTTTATGGTAACGTGCTTGAACGTCTTGAGAAACATGTAGCCGATGCATAATAAGCTATTAAGGTATTATTTAACGCATGAGCCACTGTTTACAACCCCTATGGTTGTGCCGTGCATGGCATAGGACGAGATAAGAGCTCATAGAATTGGAGAGATACGTATGCCACTCCATGAGTTATTAGGAATACACCCTTCATCCACACAAGTAACACACATATCAATTAACCGGTAAAAGATAGTTAGGGAGTAATGAAATCTAAGCAAACACAACTTTCTCCATACTGTTTTCACAACCACAATAGTCTAGTTATTTTATTTTCTTTTGCATTAGTAGTAAACTTGGGTTAGTTGATTAACAACTAATTCCGCCCTTTTTCCAAAACCGATATTTTAATTGCTTTCATAAAAACATAAAAATACAAAAAGAATCTTCCTTCCACCCTTAGACCTTTAGAGTAGCTTTTCTATCCTAACGAACACTATTCCCTGTGAGAGAACGATCAATCCCCCGTACTTACCAATATCCTATACTACTACGGTCAGGTACACTGCCTGGTGGGGTTGTAAGCCTCTTGAGATCCCTCGAGAGGTAAAACCTGTTGTAAGGTCACAAAACTACGCATCAATGAAACGTTTTTAGTTTGTTGTTTAAAAATATAAAAATGGTTGATATTGTGTTGGTTTTTTGGTCTTTATATTTTCTAAATGGGGTTGTCGTTATTAAATTGTCATACGCTTGATGTAATTTCCTTTGGTTGTTTTGGCCTATTACGTAACCCAACAATAATTTTGCATTATATGGTTTTTGCCTGGTAATACAAAGCACACTGGCTTTTTCTTATTTCTTATAGTGTAATTTACGTTAATTATTTTTTTATTAGGTTCGTAAGTCGTGATTGTGTTACATCTGTTGCAAGTATGCCATTAGTTATTTGGTGATTTTTATATTTAATCTTTTTATAACATATTAGTATTTATTTATAAAGTTTATGATTAAAAACGAAAGTTGGCTTCATCTCATTTTATGGTACAACTAATTTCATTGAAAATTAACATTGAAGTCTAACTAATATTAATAAATTTTATCAATAAACTCAATTCCAAATAGCTAACCAAATGAATATTAGTTAACACACTATTAATAATTCCTAAAACCTTTGGACTCCACTAAATGTGATTTTAGCTGGTTTATATATGCATGAATTAGGTTAAATCATTAATTATTCTTGCAACCTTTCGCAACCCTTGCACTTCATCTAACCGACTTTTAATTCTATACTAAATGCCATGTGATCAATTCGGGCAACCCTTGCACTTCATCTCCTTTCATGATTGTATAGTTATTATGAGGCTGCATTGAATTCCGAGCATTAGCTATCTTGTACTCTATGCAATGGGACTCCATCTTAAGTATCTTGATTACTCCACATTAAATTTAAGGACTCAATCTTATAGTATTATAGATAGATTAGGTTAAATCATTAATTATTCTTGCAACCTTTTCAACTTCATCTCAATCCATAACCGACTTTTAATTCTATACTAAATACGTGATCAATTTCGGCAACCCCTGCACTTCCATCTCGATGGTGTATATACTTCACATTAAATTATTGGACTCCATCTTGAGTATCTTGATTACTCCACATTAAATTAGAGGACTCAATCCGTGCTACGCACAAAGTTTGTATCTAGTTGTTCATCGTGTAATGTTTGTGTAAATTGACGAATATACAACAATTTATAACTAAGGCTCCCGCAAGAGATATTGGTTATTTGTTGAAATGAATTTGTTTAGGTTTACGTAAATGTAATCATTTTGTTGATTTTATAGTTTATTTATTATTATTATTATTAATTTTTTTATATTTTTTAGACTCGTGCGTTGCACCGATTTGTTATTATAATTTACAAATGGGTTAGATCAATGATTATGTATTGTTTCCTTTATATTCATTATTTAAGACGGTATTTAGTTGTGTGTTTTTTTAAGGGTTTTAAGCTTCTTTAATAGTAAAGAGTGCAATTAAACAAATAATATGGTCGATAACAAATAAAAGAGAAGTAAAGAATAAAATTGTAATTACTCAAAAATAAAAACCATCAATATTATAGGCATGAAGCAATCTAGGAATAAAATCAAACCACTAAAGTTGATATCACAATATAAAAATTGATTCTTTAGTTTAACTAAAAAAAATCATGTGATCATCATATATTTTATGCAACATATATTCATTGTGATTTTATAAATCAATACAATGTACACTCAAAGTCAATAAGAATTTATGAGTATCATTCTCATTTGTAAACTCAATATATATTTAGTAGTATCTCATAAAAAATCCATCCAAACCAACCGATGAGTCCTCATTTGGGATCGGTTTTTTCTACGTTCAAATCTTTCTTTCTATGATCTTCTTTGTAGCTCGTCTTGAACGACCTTTTTGACCATTCGTTGTAGTCCTTTTTGAACGACCTTCTAGACCAACTCATCGTGCCCTACGTCTCTTTATCATCTTTAATGTATTATTCCTTGTAATAGGGGAAAAATAAGAGATTACTTGAGAAAAATAATAGCAAATATGCATGCATTTATGTATATCTCAAATTTGGGCTCATCAACCCTTGGAACCATTTTCAAAATCCAGTAAAATATACGAACGTATAGGAAGGTGCATACCAAATCATGAGTAGCGTGAGAATGCGTGCTAAAGACTGGACATGCTTTTGTTTTGTGTATGAGATTAATTATATTTACATTGCAGTTGTTTTAAACTTTGGGATTTCAAGATTCTTTGTATTATTCTTATATAAAATATATATAAAATTTGCAGATGAGACTGAGAAAAGAAAGAGTATAGATACATCACCTCTTCTCTTCTCATGTAACATTAGTAAGAGAATCATGTTGTATGTATTACCTGCACACGGAAAAAAAAAGAAAATGAAGAAACAATTCTAACAATAAATTACAAAATAAAGTAGGAGGAATGAAGATTCGAACTTTTGTGTTTGTGCATGTGATTTTGGCCGGTTTATATAGGCATGGATTAGGATAAATCATCAATTATTCTTGCAACCTTTTCAACATCTTCTCAATCCATAACCGAATTTTAATTCTATACTAAATACCATAATCAATTCCGGCAACCCTTGCACTTCATCTCCTCCATTAAGCAAATATGAATGTAACGACATGACTCTTTGCATGCTCGCAATCACTCAAGTCGAACAATTAAGGCTCCAATTTCACATGAAACTCTATTTGCTGCTTTTAATTCCGAGCATTAGGTTGTTGTACTCTATGCAATCTTGACGCCTCCACATTAAATAGTTAGGACCCAATCTTATAGTATTACGAGGCATTCAGAACCCGTGCTACGCACAGGCTATCGCAGATTCTTTCTGTGTATTGTTGAGTTTATGCTTAATTATTGTTCAGTATGTTGTATGCAACGTTTTGACTTTCTTATATCAAAATTTAAAAATGTTTGATATTGTTATGGTTTTGTGGTGTTGTATTTTATAAATGGGCTTTTGCTTATTAAGTTGTGATGGCTTTGTATAAATGAAGGGTTTATTTTGCAAGTTTTAAGCATTATTTTGAAGTTTAGGATGTTAATGATAATGCATTGTACATAGAACTGTATAAAAATCGTTACAAACCTTTTTAGCTTCATCTCATTTTATTGTACAAATAATTTCATTGAAAATTATCATTGAAATCTAACTAATATTAATAAATTTTATCAATAAACTCAATTCTAAATAGCTAACCAAATAAATATTAATTAACACACTATTAATAATTCCTAAAACCTTTGTACTCGGCTATTATGTCTTAAACTTAACCTTTTTTAATTTATAAATGGGTTCGAGCAAAAATTATGTACTTTTTCTTTATATTCATTATTCAAGTTGCATGCTTACATAAACTAATCACGCTAAAAAGTATCATTTAACCATTTAAATGTTGCTTTACATACATGCTCGTGCACATTTTTTTGAATCAATTCGCACATGTGAGATACATCAATAGACACACACGTAAATTACTTGTATATGAAAATGCATTAACATAATACATATATCTATATATATTGCATTAGGTTAAATCATCAATTATTCTTGCAACCTTTTTCAACTTCATCTCAATCCATAACCGACTTTTAATTCTATACTAATTACTAAATATCATGTGATCAATTCCGGCAAGCCTTGCACTTCCGTCTCGATGTTGTATATACTTCACATTAAGTACCGGTTTTGTTTTTCGATGAAAGTTATGCAGAACCCGTGCTACGCACAGGCTTCGAATCTAATTGTTAATCGCGTATTCTTTTTGTGTATTGGCGAGTGTATGCTTAATTATTGTTTAGTATGTTGTATGAAACGTTTTGACTTTCTTGTATAAAAATTTAAAAATGTTTGATGTTGTTTTGTTTTTGTGGTGGTGTATTTTATAAATGTGCTTTTGGTTATTAAGTTGTGATAGCTTTGTTTCTTTTGGCCTATTACAATACTTGTCCATTAGATGGTTTTTGCATGGTAATATGAGCACACGGGGTTTATCTAATTGGTCATAGTTTAATGTGCGTTAAATGTTTTCTTTATTAAGTTTGTAAGTTAAAGTTTGTTTAATAATGTATATATATAATAATGTCACATAAACTGTATAAAAATCATTACAAACCTTTTTAGCTTTATCTCATTTTATTGTACAACTAATTTCATAGAAAATTAACATTGAAGTCTAACTAATATTAATAAATTTTATCAATAAACTCAATTCTAAATAGCTAACCAAATGAATATTAATTAACACACTATTAATAAATTCTAAAACCTTTGGAATCCACTATTATATTTTAAACTTAATTTTTTTAATTTACAAATGGGCTCGAGCAAAAATTATGTACTTTTTCTTTTATATTCATTATTCAAGTTGCATGCTTACATAAACTAATCACACTAAAAAGTATCATTTAACCATTTAAATGTTGCTTTACATAAATGCTCATGCACATTTTCTTGAATCAATTCGCACATGTGAGATACATCTATAGAAAACACACATAAATTACTTGTATATGAAAATGCATTAACATAATACATATATCTATATATATTGCATTAGGTTAAATCATCAATTATTGTTGCAACCTTTTCAACTTCATCTCAATCCATAACTGACTTTTAATTCTATACTAATTACTAAATATCATGTGATCAATTTCGGCAAGCCTTGCACTTCCATCTGGATGTTGTATATACTTCACATAAAATTCACTGGTTTTGTTTTCCGATAAAAGTTTGAACTTTTGCTTATGTTTATAACTCAACTTTTTTATTTGATATTATAATTTACAAATGGCTTTAAGTCAACATTATGTATTTTTTTCTTTCTATTCATTACTCAATATGATATTTTTAATATGTCTTATTTTGCTATTATTGCAAACTCATTTAATGGGCGTAAATATTGGATTCTCATTAATGACTCTACATATAGAAAAAGAAAACACTTTGTGATGCGCGGACCTTCTTCTTTTCAATAATAATTCAATTACGCACGATAAATTCATTCTAATATTTCTCAAAGAGCATTCGAAAGTTACTATTTACATAAACTAATCACGTAAAAAAGTATCATTTAACCATTTAAATATTGTTTTACATACACGGTCGTACACATTTTCTTGAATCAAATCGAACATGTGAGCTACATCAATAGAAAATGCTAATTGCTTGTATATGAAAATGCATTAACGTAATACATATATCTATATATATGCTTATCTACAACAATCACCTAAATATGTAAGAAACAAAGAAAATAGTTGGTATCCCAATCTTTGGTTCCATTTATCAGAGCATGCATGATCTTGTGTGATTTTCATGGTACCTGCATATGATAACTAAATTTAGAAAAGAAAAAAAAACCAAGTTAATTACAAAGATCTAAAAGATGTGTGAATCATCTCCAAAATGTTGCAAAAGAGAATTTACATACCACAACCAACAATCAAAGATCTGAAAGATGTGTGAATCATCTTCAAATGTACATATTAAATATGATTTTGGCCGGTTTATATAGGCATGAATTAGGTTAAATCATTAATTCTTCTTGCAACCTTTCACAACCCTTGCACTTCATCTAACCGACTTTTAATTCTATACTAAATGCCATGTGATCAATTCGGGCAACCCTTGCACTTCATCTCTTTTCATGATTATAATACTAAATGTCATGTGATCAATTCGGGCAACCCTTTCACTTCATCTCTTTTCATGATTGTATAGTTGTGTTTATTTTTGTTTAAGGGTTTTAAACTTCTTTAATAGTAAAAAATGCAATTAAACCGATAATAATATGTAAGAAACAAAGAAAATAGTTGGTATCCCAATCTTTGGTTTCATTTATCTGAGCATGCATGATTTTCATGCTACCTGCGCATGGTAAATTAATTTAGAAAATAAAAAAAGAAGACCAAGTTAATTACAAAGATCTAAAAGATGTGTGAATCATCTCCAAAATGTTGCAAAAGAGAATTTACATACCGCTACCAACAATCAAAGATTTGAAAGATGTGTGAATCATCTTCAAATGTACATATTAAATATGATTTTGGCCGGTTTATATAAGCATGAATTAGGTTAAATCAATAATTATTCTTGCAACCTTTCGCAACCCTTGCACTTCATCTAACCGACTTTTAATTCTATACTAAATGTCACGTGATCAATTCGGGCAACCCTTGCACTTCATCTCTTTTCATGATTAGAATACTAAATGTCATGTGATTAATTAGGGCAACCCTTGCACTTCATCTCTTTTTATGATTGTATAGTTGTGTTTATTTTAATTTAGGGGTTTTAAGCTTCTTTAATAGTAAAGAATGCAATTAAACCAATAATAATATGTAAGAAACAAAGAAAATAGTTGGTATCTCAATCTTTGGTTCCATTTATCTGAGCATGCATGATCTTGTGTGATTTTCATGGTACCTGCGTATGATAACTAAATTTAGAAAAAAAAAAGGAAAAAAAAGAAGACCTAGTTAATTACAAAGATCTAAAAGATGTATGAATCATCTCCAAAATGTTGCAAAAGAGAATTTAAATACCGCTGCCAACAATCAAAGATCTAAAAGATGTGTGAATCATATTCAAATGTGTATATTAAATATGATTTTGGCCGGTTTATATAGGCATGAATTAGGTTAAATCATTAATTATTATTGCAACCTTTCGCAATCCTTGCACTTCATCTAACCGACTTTTAATTCTATACTAAATGTCATGTGATCAATTCGGGCAACCCTTGCACTTCATCTCTTTTCATGATTGTATAGTTGTGTTTATTTTTGTTTAATGGTTTTAAGCTTCTTTAAGAGTAAAGAATGCAATTAAACCAATAATAATATGTAAGAAACAAAGAAAATAGTTGGTATCCCAATCTTTGGTTTCATTTATCAGAGCATGCATGATCTTGTGTGATTTTCATAGTACCTGCGTATGATATCTAAATTTAGAAAAAAAAATTTAATTACAATGATCTAAAAGATGTGTGAATCATCTCCAAAATGTTGCAAAAGAGAATTTAAATTCCGCTGCCAACAATCAAAGATCTAAAAGATGTGTGAATCATCTTCAAATGTACATACTAAATATGATTTTGGCCGGTTTATATAGGCATGAATTAGATTAAATCATTAATTATTCTTGCAACCTTTCGCAACCCTTGCACTTCATCTAACCGACTTTTAATTCTATACTAAATGCCATGTGATCAATTCGGGAAACCATTGCACTTCATCTCTTTTCATGATTATAATACTAAATGCCATGTGATCAATTCAGGCAACCCTTACACTTCATCTCTTTTCATGATTATATAGTTGTGTTTATTTTTGTTTAAGGGTTTTAAGCTTCTTTAATTGTAAAGAATGCACTTTAACCAATAATATGGTCGATAACAAATAAAAGAGAAGTAAAGAATGAAATTATAATTTTTCAAAAATAAAAACCATCAGTATTATAGGCATGAAGCAATCTTGGAATAAAATCAAACCACTAAAGTTGATATCACATATAAAAAATGATTCTTTAGTTTAACTACAAAAAATCATGTGATAATCATATATTATTATGCAACATATCTTCAGTGTGATTTATAAATAAATACAATGAAGTCATTAAGAATTTATGAGTATCATTCTCATTTGTAAATTCAATATATATTTAGTAGTATCGCTAAAAAAATCCATCCAAACCAACCAATGAGTATCTTCATTGTGATTTTATAAATCAATACAATGAACACTCAAGCTCATTAAGAATTTATGAGTATCATTCTTATTTGTAAACTCAATATATATTTAGTAGTATCTCTAAAAAAATCCATCAAAACCAACCGATGAGTCCTCATTTGGGATCGGTTTTTTCTACGTTCGAATCTTTCTTTCTTCGATCTTCTTTGTAGCCCGTCTTGAACGACCTTTTTGACCATTCGTTGTAGTCCTTTTTGAACGACCTTCTTGACCAACTCGTCCCGCCCTACGTCTCTTTATCATCTTTATTGTATTATTCCTTGTAATAGGGGAAAAATAAGAGATTACTTGAGAATAATAATAGCAAATATACATACATATATGTATATCTCAAATTTAGGCTCATCAACCTGTGGAACCATTTTAAAAATCCAGTAAAATATACGAACGTATAGGAATGTGTATACCAAAGCATGAGTAACGTGAGAGTGCATGCTAAAAAATGAATGCTTTTGTTTTGTGTATGAGATTAATTATATTTACATTACAGTTGTTTTGAACTTTGGGATTTCAAGATTCTTTGTAATATTCTTATATAAAATATATATAAAATTTGTAGATGAGACTGAGAAAAGAAAGAGTATAGATATATCACCTCTTCTCTTCTCTTGTAACATTAGTAAGAGAATCATGTTGTATGTATTACCTGCACACGGGAAAAAAAGAAATCAAGAAACAACTCTAACAATAAATTACAAAACAAAGTAGGAGGAATGAAGATTCGAACTTTTGTGTTTGTGCATGCGATTTTGGCCGGTTTATATAGGCATGAATTAGGATAAATCATCAATTATTCTTGCAACCTTTTCAACTTCTTCTCAATACATAACCGAATTTTAATTCTATACTAAATACCATGTGATCAATTCCGGCAACCCTTACACTTCATCTCCTCCATTAAGCAAACATGAATGTAACGACATGACTCTTTGCATGCTCGCAATTACTCAAGTCAAACAATTAAGGCTCTAATTACACTGACTATTTGCATGCTCACAATTGTTCAAATCAAACAATTAAGGCTCCAATTACACATGAAACTCTATTTTCTACATTTAATTCTGAGCATTAGCTTCTTGTACGCTATGCAATCTTGACGCCTCCACAATAAATTAGTTGTGTGAATCTTATAGTATAATAGATAGATATGTATTGTATTATGTTAATGCATTTTCATATACAAGTAATTTATGTGTATTTTCTATTGATGTAGCTCACATGTGCGAATTGATTAAAGAAAATGTGCACGAGCATGTATGTAAATCAACATTTAAATGGTTAAATGATACTTTTTAGTATGATTAGTTTATGTAAGCATGCAACTTGAATAATGAATATTAAAGAAATTGTACATAATTTTTGCTCAAACCCATTTATAAATTTAAAAAATTAAGTTTAAGACATAATAGTGGCGTCCAAAGGTTTTAGGAATTATTAATAGTGTGTTAATTAATATTCATTTATTTAGCAATTTAAAATTGAGTTTATTGATAAAATTTATTAATGTTAGTTAAACTTCAATGTTAATTTTTTATGAAATTAGTTGTACAATAAAATGAGATGAAGCTCAAAAGGTTT
>LBNU01000386.1:36224-64979 GCA_014162995.1 Artemisia annua
AGTTAATTATCTAGTCAATTACATGGTTGCTAAGTTAAGTCATATCCTTGTACATATTGTTTTGGGACGATTGGGACTCATGGGTAAAGTACTAGTGTAATGGAGTAATGGGGAAGAACAACATTATTACCTCCATATGTGCTAAACATTTTAAAAGTACTCCAAGTTTTTCAATTATCTTAATTCGAGTCATTAGAATAGTAATTGTAAAGTTATGTAAAAATTCAAATGTAAGGGGAATGCAACTCCCCTATGATGTATTATTTTGGATGGTAGGGCAAGAGTGTATGAAAAAAAAAATCGAAAAATCAAGAAAAATACAAAAAAATGTGAAAAAGAAAGTAGAAAAACATACGGACTACCATCCCGTTTCCTTTTATGTTTCTTTTTAGTTTTTGTTATTTCATTTTTAGTTTAAGATTGAGTCGAGTCTTGACTTAAGCAACGATGTAGAGTGCATGTATTTGATCATTATAATTAACTTGCCACCATTAAAATACCCTTTATTCCAACCAAACCGTGTTTATGATATCCCTACACCTTACATTACAACCCTTTGGAAAGCCCTATCTGATAGTTTATCTTAGGTGCTTACGCCTAGTGGAGGAGAAATTGATCCTCTCCCAAGCCTATGGTAATCTATTTGCAATGACAGGTAGTGAGTGTTTATATATACATATATATATATATATATATATATATATATATATATTACTACGTACTAAGACGAAGAATACAATAAACGGATGTTCCGTTAAACACCTTCACACCATTCACTTTCGCCACGAGCCATTATCACGATGTTTTCCTAATAAATTACTTTCGAAACGTACGTACCACACAACAAGCAAGAATTACACTAGCACATGGTAACACATAACGTAAAAACCTTTTCAAAAGAGTCAAACACTTAACACATGAACGTTGTACTAAGTCATACCATACTTACCTAGGTCGCGTGTCAGAGCGGTTGCACTATTTACTTATTGACTAGCGGATTGCTATCTTTTAAGGTGATTTTATAGCCTCATTTTCTTATTACTAGTGTTTTATAAATCTTGGGGTGAGAAACATGCAAAACTATTTTCATGGACCGAAACTGAACTTATTTTTATACACTAGTATGCGGAAACTTAAGTTTGCTTGAATCCCATTTGCCCATTATCAACACTGTCAATTCCTGCTGGGAAATGCGTATGATATAAATAGATCTATTGAGGGTGACTCCTCCGTTCGGTTGGCCATACGGTGGTCAAGGCGAACGTATACCATGACGACCTTTCGCCGAGCGACTAGGGATTATCACTCGCGGGCACTTATATTATATTTAATGCTTTTGGCATTCTTGTCTAGTTCGGTGGTTGAGCTTAGTGTTGCATACGGGTTTAGTGTGTACTTGCTGATTATTGCTATGGTCCATATGTGCTATTTAATTTAAACCTATAGACTCACCAGCGTTAGCTGACTTTTAGCATGTTTTTCAGGTGCTTAAAGAATGATTGTGTTGATGGCAGTGCATGGCGAGGTCATAAGAATCTTAAGTGTTTTTACACGAGCGTGACTCTGAAAACTATGGGACAGTCATGTAACTGGGCCTTATTTTATAAAACTTGAACTTATGTATTACATTTGACATAACAATTATGTAATATAATTAAAACGGATTTCTACTCCGTTCTCTTTATCTTGTGTTGTGATTTCCTACTTTGTAGGCCCCAAATGCTTGTATGCTTCCGCGAATATCTATTTTTGGGGGTGTTACAGATTGGTAATCAGAGCCTAGGTTATAGAGAACTAGGTAAATTAAAAACCTAAACTATAACCATTTTTACAAAAATGTTCCTTATGACCGCCAGATGCCTGCCTACTCCGTTTGCCGTGATTTATATGATTTTGCTTTATATGTTTAAGTGTTATACTGTACTGTTAGTATTTACTTAACATATATAATATAAGTATTTTCCTTATACTTACACATACCGCACCGTATTTGTCACAGACCATGTCTCGTCAATTCGATGATTCGGAGCCCATACTGTCTGCTTAACACTCATCTCCTTCCCGTCAGCCAGTCTCATTTGCGGATAACCCGCTTATGGAAGTTATTAGTGCTGCTACTCAGTCCACACACACAGCTCCAGCATCAATTTCACCATTCTTACCTCGATTTGCTTCAGCTCATCGTTCATCTCCTGCTCACTACTCACTCTCACAGCATGATCAGAGTACTTCAGCTGCTGAGACTTCTACCATTCAGCGTACAGCTCGCATGTCAGTACGTCCGAGTGATCAGACTATCAGACTTTCATCTTTGATATCACCGCATCTGAGGTCTCGTTATGGTTATACGGATACCTCTACTCCATCACCAGTTCATTCACCGGTTTCATCTCCAGATTATTCTCCGCCACGTCAGCGATTACGGAGATCTGTATTATCCTATTCTGATGAGGATGAGGATCCGATGGACGATCCAGCAGTTGATTCGGTACAGGTTCAGGTTGAGACAGCACCGGTTGAGCCTACTGCTGGTGATATGCAGATTGATGGTGAGTTAGGGAGGAATGTGCCGTCTAATGGCAAGGGTGTTATGGAGGATGTTCAGGGTGTATTTGAGATCGGACAGAGCTCCAGGGATGCTCAGGTACAGAGTTCAGGGGTTGCTCAGTCGGTAGACATTCCATGTGTTACAGTTCAGGCTGCCAGTCCAGAGTATACTCCGTCGACACCTCCATTCCTGCCACCTACTTCACCGATACTTTCCCCACCGTCCTCACAGGCAGTATCCCTACATCCAGATTCACCAGATATGGGTGAGGAGCTGACTGCCATACAGGAGATACATGTGCAGTTAGCTAACCAGGATTTATTGTTGGAGGTTCATTCTGATCAGATGCAGAGGTTGGAGCAGTCTGACCGCCTGCAGAGGATAGAGAATCGTGTTGGTACGATTGACAGGGCTGCTTGTGTGTTGTTTGAGGAGTTGTATGGTGATCGTAGGGAGAGATTTGGACTCCAGGCTAGATTTGAGGCTTTTGAGAGGATGCATGGTAGAGAGCTCGGAGTGTTGGGAGCTCAGGTGAGGGACTTGATGAGTGGTCATCACCAGACTTATAGGATGCCTGGTAGAGCTCGAGGTTCTGAGCGTGCTCAGTGGCAGAGGATTGAGACTGCTGAGCACATGATTGGAGCAGTGATGCCAGAGAACGCCGAGCTCAGACTTCGTGTGACTCATTTGGAGGCTGCCATTGGAGGGATGACAGCAGCATTTGATCGGATGCGTGCCGAGCGCGATCGTTCTTAGTCTAGATTCGTAGGATCTTGTACTTTCCACTAAACTGATGAGTCATCAGTTAGTGACGACATTCTAAACTAGCTTGTAATTTTGTGAACTCCATATTTGATTTATAAATATAACAAGCTTAGTTTATCTATTCGATTGTTCGTTTCCACTATTTGTTGACTTTATTCTTGCATCGTGTCTATGATATTTATATATTCATGTGACATTCTTATCCATACACAAGATCTCATTTATCGCCATCTTTTGTGATGCAGATAAATGGTACCCCATCGAAAGTCAACCAGATCTACTCGAGGAAGAACTGCTAACCCACCGACTCCAGCGAGAGTTGCTCGAGGCAGAACTGCGGAAAATGCTATTCCGGCAAGGGCTACACGTGGAAGAATTGCTGAGGATACAGTCCCACCCAGGACCGCGACAAATCCGCCAGCAGTGAACCATGCCACACTTGATCAACTAGTCAGTGATCGAGTAGCCGCCGCACTCGCTGCAGCAAACAACTCAACTACTAACACTGGAACTTCAAGACCACCTACCAACAACCGTGGCTGTTCCTACAATGAATTCAAGAAGGTTATGGAAGGAGGATTCAGAGGAACGGAGGGAGCCATTGGATTGTTGAGATGGATTGAGAAGTTAGAGACGGTGTTTCATATCAGTGGTTGTAGTGATGAGGATCGGGTTAAGTATGCATATTTCACTCTCATGGATGCTGCTTTGACCTGGTGGAACAACTACAAGAAGTCAGCTGGTATTGAGGTTGCTTATGCTATGTCGTGGGAGAGTTTCAAGGAAATGGTACTCAGGAAGTACTGCCTACGTAATGAAGTGATGAAGTTGGAGGTTGAATTCTGGAACTTGAAGGTACAGAATAACAACATGGCTGCTTATAACCAGAGGTTTCAAGAGCTAGTGTTGTTGTGCCCAGAGATGGTCCAGACTGAAACCAGGTTGCTTGAGAGGTATGTGGGAGGATTGCCTCAGTCAATTAAGGGAAGTGTGACTACTTCCAAGGCTAAGGATCTCCATGAGACCATGGAAACAGCCAACAAGCTGATGGACCAGCTGTTGGAAGATACTCCAGAGAAGAGCACTGACCACAAGAGAAAGTGGGAGAATCATGCTAGGAGTAATAGTGGTCACTCTCAGCACAAGAAGCAGAATGTAGCGAAGGCATATGTAGCTGGTACATCTAAGAAGAGAGGGTACGTAGGGGACGCACCTCTCTGTAACCGCTGCAAGCTACATCATCGGGGAGAGTGCACAGTTAAGTGCCGTAATTGCCAGAGACTGGGGCATATGGCCAGGAACTGTCGGTCTAGATCCCTAGCTACTGCTCAAGCTGCACCACCCAACAACCATAGGGCAGAGATAACCTGTTTTGGTTGTGGTGAGAAGGGTCACTACAGGAGTGAGTGCAAGAAGCCCAAAAGTCAAGGAAATGGTGGTAATAACCAGATGACAGCTAGTAGAATGAGAATCAGGGCAATGGAGGAGGAGCTGCTGCCAGAGTTTATGCTGTTGGCAGAAGGGAAGCTCAGAACGACCCGAATGTGGTGACGGGTACGTGATGCGTGGTTTTGTGACCTTACAACAGGTTTTACCTCTCGAGGGATCTCAAGAGGCTTACAACCCCACCAGGCAGTGTACCTGACCGTAGTAGTATAGGATATTGGCAAGTACGGGGGAGTGATCGTTCTCTCACAGGGAATAGTGTTCGTTAGGTTAGAAATCTACTCTATAGGTCTAAGGGTGGAAGAGGATTCTTTTTGTATTTTTATATTTTTTTATGAAAGCAATTAAAATCTCGTTTTATAGGGAGTGGGCGGAATTAGTTGTTAGTCAACTAACCCAAGGTTACTACAATTGCAAATAAAATAAAATAACTAAACTATGGTGGTTGTGAAAACAATATGGAGAAAATTGTGTTTACTTAGATTTCATTACTCCCTAACTATCTTTTACCGGTTAATTGATATGTGTGTTACTTGTGTGGATGAAGGGTGTATTCCTAATAACTCATGGAGTGGCATACATATCTCTCCAATTCTATGAGCTCTTATCTCGCCCTATGCCATGCACGGCACAACCATAGGGGTTGTAAACAGTGGCTCATGCGTTAAATACTACCTTAATAGCCTAGTATGCCTTGGCTACATGTTTCCCAAGACGTTCAAGCACGTTACCATAAAGGAGGTTGGCCAGTTTTCTTGAGCCTAACATTGACGGAACAATCATCCCAACAAACAACAACACACACCAATTAACCAATAATTAATAGTTAGGTTTCATTAGATCTAAGCAAACACTAGAGAATTTAGCTACTCATGTTAATTGAAAGACAAGCAAGATAGATAGTTAACCAACACATAGACATGATGATTAAATTAAAGTGAAGACTTATCTTTAATTAAGCACGAGGGTTCCAAGGGTTAGAAACCCTAAAAGTTACAGCAAATTCGTCCTAGGGTTTTGCCCTAAAAGTTCTCCACAAAGTTCCACACTTAATGAATGAAAATTAGAAAACTATATATAGATTTTACATTCTGACGGCGTCAGGTTATAAGGTCTGACGCCGTCAGCTCGCCGCCATTAGTGTTCTCGGATGGCCTAGATCCACTTCTGACGCCGTCACCTTATAAAACCTTCTGGGCAGTCACTCTTTAACTTTACTCATGACGGCCTACTTTTCCTAACACCTGACGGCGTCAGGTGTTAAATCCAAAATTCTTTCTGGCCCGTCATTTGATAATTGGTTTCCACTCTTTTGTCAAGGCTTTCTGACGGCGTCACCTTGTGACTCTGACGCCGTCAGGTTGTAAATTCACCATCTTTTGAGACTTTGTCGTTTTCTTCACTTTTATGCTCCAAAAACGTCCGAATATGCATGTTTTCCAGAATTCCTCTCAAAAGTGCCTAAAATGACAAAAGGAACGATTTAGGGCAATATTTTATCACATTTATACGAATTAGGGCTTAAATGACCCCCTAAAAGCGTAACACTTTTCGTCTCATCAAATACCCTTACACTTGAGATTTGCTTGTCCTCAAGCAAATGAGCTTTTATTCCAATCAAAATATGAGTTAGGGGTCATTTAACACGAATATAAAAGTAATTACAACAAATAGTCATTAGACCATAATCATAACAAGCACGGAAATCATACACTAGCACCTCACAAATAGTGTTTGGATTCTCTCATCTCTCAAGTGCCATAAAGTTTATATCTCATAAATGGAAACGGAAAATAACACTCACTACCTGTCATAGCAAATAGATTACCATAGGCTTGGGAGGAGATCAATTACTCCTCCACTAGGCGTAAGCACCTAAGATAAACTATCAAAGAGGTCTTTCCAAAGGGTTATAACGTAAGGTGTAGGGATATGATAACATGGTTTGGTTGGAATAAAGGGTATTTTAGTGGTGGCAATTTAACTATCATGATCAAATACATGCACTCTACATCGTTGCTTAAGTCAAGACTCGACTCAATCTTAGTCTAAAAATGAAATAACAAAAACTAAAAAGAACATAAAAGGAAACGGGATGGTAGTCCGTATGTTTTTCTTCTTTCTTTTTCATATTTTTTTGTATTTTTCTTGGTTTTTCGATTTTTTTTTTCTTATTTTTTTTTCATACACTCTTGCCCTACCATCCAAAATAATACATCATAGGGGAATTACACTTGAATCTTTCCATAACTTTACAATTACTATTCTATTGACTCGAATTAAGATAATCGAAAAACTTGGAGTACTTTTAAAATATTTAGCACGTATGGGGGTAATAATGTTGCTCTTCCCCATTACTTCATTACACTAGTACTTTACCCATGAGTCCCAATCGTCCCAAAACAATATGTACAAGGATATGACTTAACTTAGCAACCATGTAATTGACCGGATAATTAACAAAGGGTTTAACAAATGTTGTCACAATAATGCACCAAAGGTGGGTGCATACAAGGTAGGCTAAGGCGATTTGGGTGTACATTTAGTGGGGTGTACCAAATTCTCACTTTGAGTAAGATGCTCAAAGGTCGAAACGAAAGGATAGGCTCGGAGGGGTGTACTAGGGGTATCGTGTACCAAAAATGGATACAACGCAAAGGTGTAGGAGAATTACTTGACCAATGAAGTCAATGTAATTATAACAAATATACGGGTGTAAAACAATGGGTTAATCCTAATGCTTCTTATCATGTAGTAAATCTTAACTACACGAATGTAGTCTCACTTGTGGATTTGAGATGGTCCTAACGCAAGTTCTAGAATCTAAATGTTACCGGTACACACATCATAGCACCAAAGATGGGTGCTTTTCCTACCAATTCTAGGGGCGAACCTCACATATTTGGGGTGGAAAATTTTTTTAGTGGTACGGTTTTGTGCTAGTCATACAATTTCCTATCCATGAGACGCTCATTAAGATCAAGGTTTCACTTCTAGATGTTGTAAAAAATTTTAAATTGGCGCTAAAATTGCCTTAACAAACATTTCTCTTGGTTTTATTACACATTCACTATCGAACAAAGCAAATCATCAAGCATAAGTATATTCTCAACGGTGCTTTCATTTACCCCCCTTACACTTAAACCGAACATTGTCCCCAATGTTCAAATAAAAGACGTAAAAGTAAATAAGATGAAAGAATGAAATCAAATACTCCCCTGAATCGTTTGATATGGATAATGAAGTAACATGGTTAGATCTTCTTCCAAGAGAGACGAACGTTCAAAGCTTCCCTTCCAAAATAATAAACGCCTTCTTGTCCAAAATAACATGTTAACCTGAAAAAGATAAAGGCCAACCTCGCGTAAAATCGGCGGTAAAATCTACATAAAATGATATAATGCTTGTGGAATGAATATTTTGCAGAATTCCTGGAGATTATAAGTTAAAGAATTGACAAAACTTTTTAGGTTTCCGGAAAAATACAAAACATTCAAAAATTGCAGAAAATTTTAACCTGACGCCGTCAGGTGTTATGCCTGACGTCGTCAGAAAACTCTAACAGAATTCCCATGTTATGTTTCCGGAAAAATTCTGGAAAAACTAGATCTTACTTCCTGGAATTCCTGCAAAAATTCATTATGACTCGATACAAGCATTTGACTCAAAGAAGTACTAATATGTATGATAATTTCATTGTTATGATTCATGTTCATTCATTCTATATAAACCGATTTAGATTTCCCTTACACTTAGCTTTTGCAAAATACCTTTATATGTAGTTAAGACGAAGTTAAAAACAAAATAAAGCATTTTCACAATTTAGTTTGAAGCATGAATCAATAACAAGAAATATAACTTGCATACGGAATCAAATAAAATCAAATAAACAAAAACACACAAAAAGCATGGGTTGCCTCCCAAGAAGCGCTTTTCTTTATTAACAAGTCTTGTAGCTAGACTGAAAGTCACCGTACGTTACGTGACTTCGTCGTTGGTCACGGTTCCAAAGTCATCCTCTCTTCCGGTTTTATATTCCGTCCCTAGTTTCAAACAATCTTTGTAGAAACCGAAAATCCTTTCCATGACATAGTCTACTCCCCTACGTCTATCCTCATCATTCCTGTAGTAAACCGCTTGTTTGAGTTCCTTCTCAACATTGGACAAGTGTTGGAATTGCTCTATCTTATACGGCATTTGGTAGTTCACTTCATCGGTCTCATCCTTAAATTTAACTATCCATAAGGAAGGTTCATAAGTCATTTTGGAGACCTCGATAAACGGCTTGCCTAAAACTACATGGGTCAAACTAGCGTCGACTATGGGGCGGATGTCTTCTACAATCACAAAGTCGATGAGGTAGGTGAAGTTCCCTACAGAAACCGGTGTTGGAACCTGAGTTTATGGTTCTAACACGTAAATGGAACGACATTTACGGGATTACATTATCTATCTTGAAAGGCACAAACACATGGACTAGAAACGTCATTATTGTAAAGTGATGTGTTTTGTTAGCCTTTATATACCCCTCCATACTTCCATGGAGGGGTGAGACTTGTGTGTGTAACTTATCATTTTCCTTTCATTTCAATAAAACACATAGTTTTCCTTTCTCTCTCTACTTTCTCTCACTAACCATGGAGGTTATTTACTTCCATATAACTCGACCTCCCGAATCACAAATCACAATAAACTTCGGTCCTAACAGTGGTATAACGAGCCAAGGTTTCATATTTGTTGATTTTGTGGTCGAATCTTGTCAAAGTTGTTGTCTTTATGTTGTTTTACCATGGGCTGTATCACTTTTTATCACTTTTTTTGTGTTTAACAGTTGACAGTTTTTTATTGGTATCAAAATAATCAAAAAGTCCAAAAATTTCTATAGCAGTTTCAGATCTGTTTTGTGTGGCATCTTGAGTCCCATTCAACAGTTATCGTACAACTCACATTTGTGACTTATTTTGTACCTTTCCCGTGGAATACTTATGGTCATAAACATGCTCTCATATGCTGGATACAAATTCGTGGTCAGAAAGTGGTCAAAAAGGTCGAATATTTGGTCAAATGGTCGGAAAACTCATCGGAACCTGGATAAAGTCGCCGGAATCTGGTCGGAATTTCTTGTATAAGAAATTTTCGAAAAAGTACTTATTTTCGAGAAAGTTACTGGTTATCGAGAAAAGTAAACCCTAACTGTCAAAATATTTTTTCTCGAAAACACAGACCCTAATCTGTCGAGAAAATTTTCTCGATAACTAAAGATTTCGAAAACATCTACCATTTTTTCTCGATAAATCTCGAATTTTCTCGACAAAAGATCTCGATCAAATTTTTTCGATAAGTTGCAAATTATCGAGAAAATTTTTTATTTTTTTTCGAAAACTAGCCAAATGAAAAAGAGAAAATGGAGATGAAGAGAAGAAGCGTGACCATGACAGTAAACCAAATACACCTCGACTACTTGACTTCAGTTTTATAGCCATCGTCAGCCAACAATCAAGACCAACATATTCAAACCAATACAGATCCAAACCCATATCTATCGTAACTCATCTACAACAGTCGAATGTAACAAGTAACATCAACAGCCAAACAACAACCTCAAATCAACTCTCCTTCAAACATCAAGACACAAAACTGGAAAATTAAATAGTCATACGATCTCAGTTTCTCTCTTTTCGTGGGTTACCAAAGCATGGAAGACCTCGAGGGTCATATATACAAAAGAGATACTCTTCATCGATCATTTTTTTGAAGAAAAACTTCAATAAATATACAATAATTAAAGAAAGAATGATAACAAACATGTTATATTCATCCTTTGTTTCGTTGAATGGAACGCAAAACTAAAAGAGATACCTACCGTGACCTCTCAAAGGTCGTGAAGCCTGTTGAAGTTTAAAATCATAAGAGAATCATCTTTTGTTTTGGGTTTCGTAGCAGAAAAAGGAATGGAGGCATATCAGTGGTTTTGTTTCGTTGACTATTAGATCGATTTGAAGATGATGATGATATGAGATTAGTTAACTTTTGTTGTGAGATCTGTGTTTGTGATTTGGAGATATGATAATTGTTGGGAGTGTTTGTCTGCGTTTGGAGATATGATAGGAGAAGGAGGCGGACAAAATGAAGTGAGAGATTAGGGTTTGGTTACTATGAGATAAATTAGGGTTGTAGTAGTTTTATTACCTCTTTGAACCATGGATCGGGTATTATAACTTGGGTTATACCCGGATTTTTTTTGGGCCTTAAATGATTTATCACACGCTTCATTTTTGTTGGTTTTGGCTTATGCAGTTTTGGATCCAAAAAAATGTTATATCAAAATTTGGGCTAAAAAGGTTACTAGTATCATAATGTATTTTTAATACATTGAATAAATTTTGGTATAATTGTTGGCAAGAAGTATGATATTTTGGTCACTAGAAATTTTCACGGGGATACGGATACATTTTTGACAAGATCGGGAAATCATTATAGAGTTCACTTAAACCGTCAAAAGGCTAGTTGTTTGAGCATTTAACCGCAAGTTGTGACTACGGCGATAATTTTTTATTATTTATTTGAGATTGAAGTGGAATTTCACGGGTGCGTGTACTTAGTATCTTGAAGATGTCAAGTCGAGCGATAATTCTTCGAGCTCCTTGTTTGAGCTTTTAACCGTACAAATTACAGAGACTTGAATTGTCTAGTTATACATGATGTTTGGGGGTTCTGCGTGTATAGCTATCACTTTAAGGAGTTACGTTGTAGTGCTCAGTGTTACACGAAGTTGTGGATACTCAAGAGGTGATGTACATCCTATACTTGATGATGATAGAGTATAGTGTACTTAGGGATTCGATGGGGGACGAACTCTCTACGCCGCTCTTAGTCATACAATAGTGCAAGTTTAAGTCACAAGTTTGGGTTATTCTACTCCGTTCTCAAGTTCATAATATTGAGTTTTCTCCATCAGTAGTCACTACAAAAAGCCGTCAGAACGATAATGGGGTCGGTAAAGAGTTGGTTGAGAGAAGTATAAAAGAGTAGAGATGTTTATCAGCAGTTGATTCTCATGGGGCTAGTTATGGCACTGCACACCTGTTTGATTAATTAGACATATGGGGTTACGCTGCCTCTGATTCTCATCGTTAACATAGTATGTATGCTTCCGATTTCGAAGAAGGCATCGTGGGGGAAGATAGAGAGTGTTTGTAACACCCCGACCCGACACGGGTCAAAATGTCACATTATGGTGTCCATCAGAACAAACAAACTCAAGCGGAAGACTTATAAACATAAAAGTTACAAAGGGAAGGAAATAAGGAAATACTAATTCTATACAAAGGGAAAACAAAAACCCAAAAACAAAATCAAACTAAGTCTAAAAGAAGCCAAATCCAACTAATCCAGATGCAAAGGGTATCTATCGTCAGGGTGGTCCACTAAGAGCTCCTACGCACTCTTCACTCAAACCCAACGTCCAACCTAAAAAACCTGCCGCAGGAAAAGAAATGCGGCTGAGCTTAAAAAGCCCAGTGAACAGATATATAACAAAACGAATAATCGAAACATAGATAAGTATAGGAAAAGGAAATCATAAGCTCCTGCTGAAATGAATATCATCTGTCAAATGCATAAGAGATCAACGAACAGCCGAACAATATCATAAGTTAAACAAATGAAGGATCATAGAGATATCAACGTAAGCATAATCATAAGAGAATAATGAGCACGTAATAACAAAGGCTTGTCCACCAGAGACACTCGAATGGACAAAAGAAATAAAGGAAAGCCACGAGCCGACCTACCAGAGCCACTCGAATAGGTCTCAAATCACATAATCGCATATCCGTCAATTCATAGGGTGTACATAGAGTAGCTAGCTCCAATGTACCAGAAGTGAAAGGGGTACAAGGCACGTACAGCCAGTCACTGAGCCAAATCATATCATATCATATCAAATCCTAGGATGCATCCATACGCTCCCTGAAACAGAATACATATACAAGTGCAAGACTATGCATATATATAACAGAATGGCCATAAGTGCACATAATCCTATAATCATATCATAACAGAAGGGAATGCCGGGGACTAATCACACCGCCCCAGATAGTGTCATGCCACCGGTCCCTCGATGACACGCCCATGGTACCTCCATGAGTAGAATAAAACTCGGGCATAAGAATCATACTTATCAGAACAGAGCTATCCATAAACAAAGTAATCATAGCATATCAATCAGAACATATCAACAGAATCTCATATCAGTGAGATAGTAATTAACAGAATGGATAGCAAACAGAATCCCATCAAAGGATACTATCAAACGAATCATATCATACCAACCGAATCAAAGTCAAAGGATCGAAAGTCATGAGATCAGAACCCATACTGAGAAAAGGTAAGAATATCTGTACCTCAAACCGCAATTGAAACCATATCAGAAAACACAAGGATCGGAAGTTACTCCTTCTTCAGCGAATCTACATGAATTAACGATCGTCTTATTATTTATAAGCTCATTTTAAATCAGATTACTTATTTTAGTCAGCTTTCCATTTTTAATAACTTTCCATACTTAGTAAGTTCCCATATTTAATAACTTTCCCGAATTAGTACTTTAATACTTTAAGGTTATTATTGACGATCAAATAATATTTAAGGTTTAAAATGACTAATATAATAAGCTAGGGTTAAGTACAACAATTTAGTAAAGTTTAAGGTCAAAATATAAATTATCAAAAATTAAATATTAAAATGCCAAATAAAATTATTCTAAGGTTTATATTGCAACTTAATTCCATAATGACCATCTTAGGATTTATTAGATTTTAGAATGCCATTTACACATTAATACCTCGCCGAATTTATAAGCCACATTAACCGTATTTCTGACTTAATTCAAACCCGAAACGAACACACTCCCATAATTTACACGAAGTCATGACATAACTAATATTATATTTATTTCTCGTACAACCGCATGCATGTTCCTTCTTAATTATATACGTTTATAACCAGTTTTTAATATGTATAATAAAGGTTTAAAAGAGTGTCTCAAAGCCTAAATAGAAACGTATGACACAAACAGATACGAGAGATCCATAACAGAAATGAGGTCGACACAAAAGATGTTAAATATCGTTAAACAACAGTATATACTATATTCAAACTTACATATATTACATATATATTATTAGCTAAGATGTCTTTACTTTGTAATAAATTATTTAACCATGCCAAGGCTTAACTCTTTATATCATTTGCTTCAATATAATGGTTGACTACTTATACCTGAAGATGCACGTTAAAATCATTTGATCCTTTGAAAAATTACTTACATCCCATGCACATACTAAACAACACACGGCAAGAATTCATGTTCGACACCCTTTTGTATATATTCATTTTGCGATTCAAAATCAAATAGAAAGCAAGCATGTATTTTACTCTTTTTAAACAGATCGTAGGTATTCATATATGTCCAACCGTATAACTATATTATGAACGAAACAACTGGATTAAGTACGTCTTCATTGTATCATACGTTTGTATATATATTTTAGGTCGAAACATAAGAACGATTCGAAGGGATACCTCAAGGGCGAGTGAAAACAAAAGACGCAAGGACCAAAACCAGAAACTTCGATCCTCCACAGCACACGAACACACCAACTGGACAAACTGATCATCAACCTTCTCCTTAGCTTGTCTTCACACGTCTTGGGTCTTGAAAAAAAAATGAGAGCCACCTATTTGGTCTTAGGATTTAATGTGTGCAAAAAGAAATGTTTACAGATTTGTGAAAGTGAGAAACGGATAGAGTGTATAAGATGGAAAAATGCCGAGTCTTGTGGGAGCATGGACTGCAAATATTACCGATTCAAAAGGAATTGTAGAAAAACTTTTATCTCTTTTAACTTTCAAAAATATACATGCTCACTTATATAAGTTACTTATGCTATATTATAATATGTATAGTGTACATCTGTTATTATAAAACGTGTACTAATTAGGTTGGTAGCATTTAATTTTTCGTTTTAATCAAACGTATAAGTGTATATGTCTATTTAAATCCGTATCTAGTCCAAACTAAACTTAATCGCGTGACGTCGCAATATATTTTTATAACGTCTAGCTTACTAAATGTTAAACATTTCGTATTCAAAAGTTCGAGTTGCTTCGTATTTTGGGTCATTATAATTCTTCCCCTCTAAAAAGAAAATTTCGTCCGCGAAATTTGAAGTCGCAAAAGTTAAACGGAGACGTAGCGAGTCAAAAAAAGAAACAACTACAAATAACCTCACGCTCGGGGAAGTCCTTCAAACAGAATCTTCATAAACATAATATTTTCTCATGACTCGATCCCGACAACAAGTATAGCCCCAGGCTCTCCACAGAACACAAATCATAACAAATCTGATTCCAGTGAATACGAAAAAATGTGTAGCAGATGACAGATGATAGCTGAAATCTCACAAAGAGATACATGAAACACATATACCTGCGAGGTAAACGCGGTGATAGTACTAACGATAAACTTCATCAACTCCTACGAAATTCTGAACAAATAAAGGAACTTCCAAAGTCAGAGGAGCACAAATCAAATCATCAAACGTATCAAGGGTCTCATAAAGAGATGGGTAACATATACTCGTACTGATGATCAAAATCACAAATCAGAGTATCGAAACATATCGGAAGGCATAATAGAATAGGAAGAATAATCGTACGGATAAGAATGAATCCAAAAACTAACACGTCGCGAACAAAACTTCCTCAATTGCCGAAACGTCTAACTCTTCTATACCTCTTCTGAAAGTGTGCTGCAAAACGCAATTCTCTGTCATGATCATTGTAGGCACGTCATGTAGCTTGAATAATCTCCTACCGAAAAATCTCCGCCAATCCTCCAAGCAAGTCGTCCTAGTCGATGCTCCACTGCAACTCTACTTGTGTTTTCTCTCTTCCTGTTCGTGGAAATCTCTAATGTAGTCACCACCGTCTTTACACCATCCTGTCCAGCTCCAGCTTCAGGACTCCATACATATTAGTACAACTAAGATGAATAGAGTTGATAGATCTGTGTACTTCACTTCAAACTGCTTCCTTCTATTGTAGAAATTCAACACCAAAAACGAAGATGATTCTTGTGTTTCTCTTTCGTCTCTGAACACACTAATATGTCATACTATGACAATTTGTCCAAGTATTCATGAAAGGCACGAATTATCAATTTCATAGGAATAGTCGTAGTGGTAGCCAATACAATTAGCATTACGACGTTCATAGGGATCACAACGCACACGAAAAGAAATTTCTAAGAATATCCCGTTCTTCACACAGATCATGACACGATTCAGCTTCCAACAATAAATACCATCATCATTCTCCTCCATGAATAAAATAAAAACACACAAAGATACACAACGAACGTTCCCAACAAATCAAATAACTCTCGACGCGAGTTTCATCAGAGAAATATCTTCAAAGTAGTGGGGAAATCAACGCACGAGTTTTAGAACAAGGTGGTCATAAACGATTATCAGGTTAAGAATCATGGTGTAGAATATGAACTTCACATAAGGTCAAAGGTGACAAACATAAAATGACAGTCGTCATCATCATAATACTCAGGCAACAAATCAAAATCCAGAATAACATCGAATCGAACATCTCCAATGTAAACAAATTAGCACAGCAAAATCGTCTCCAAATATCTCTAGAACGCATCGGACAATCGAATATACATGATGAAAAATCACAAAACATTCGTAGGGGTGGAATAGGTAAGGTCAAAAATCAACAATGAAGAAAGAATTAAAAGCAAGGAGAAGTCATAGGGTGTGTCGAACACATAGGATTCATACATACGTGAATTTCCGAACGAACGAAAGGCATCTAAAAGTATGTCAAACGAATCAAGAATCGAAGTTCAAAAGGATAACTCCAGAGAAAGAAACCTATGAGGTACACTACGAAGTCTAAAGGCATCCTAAACGCATGTCGCGAATCCTGATAAGTCTTCTAAGTCTCCGAAACGAATGATTTAGTAAGAGCTTAACGAAAAGCAAAGGCATAAATCAGAGTAAAGCGGAAGCAAGAAAACCAACGTCGGATCATATATCTACCGAATCCTCACCGGTCATACTAAAGCTCTTAAGGGGAAAAACTTAAGGCAAAACCTTCCAAAGTTATTCCTAAAGCTTCTAAGGTGCAAACCTAAGGGTCCAAAACTTCACAGGCCATAACTTATGTACTACAAGTCGCAGTCTGGGCTCTGATACCATAATTGTAACACCCCGACACAAAACGGGTCAAAATGTCACATTATGGTGTCCATCAGAACAAACAAACTCAAGCGGAAGACTTATAAACATAAAAGTTACAAAGGGAAGGAAATAAGGAAATACTAATTCTATACAAAGGGAAAACCAAAACCCAAAAACAAAATCAAACTAAGTCTAAAAGAAGCCAAATCCAACTAATCCAGATGCAAAGGGTATCTATCGTCAGGGTGGTCCACTAAGAGCTCCTACGCACTCTTCACTCAAACCCAACGTCAAACCTAAGAAACCTGCCGCAGGAAAAGAAATGCGGCTGAGCTTAAAAAGCCCAGTTAACAGATATATAACAAAACGAATAATCGAAACATAGATAACTATAGGAAAAGGAAATCATAAGCTCCTGCTGAAATGAATATCATCTGTCAAATGCATAAGAGATCAACGAACAGCCGTACAATATCATAAGTTAAACAAATGAAGGATCATAGAGATATCAACGTAAGCATAATCATAAGAGAATAATGAGCACGTAATAACAAAGGCTTGTCCACCAGAGACACTCGAATGGACAAAAGAAATAAAGGAAAGCCACGAGCTGACCTACCAGAGCCACTCGAATAGGTCTCAAATCACATAATCGCATATCCGTCAATTCATAGGGTGTACATAGAGTAGCTAGCTCCAATGTACCAGAAGTGAAAGGGGTACAAGGCACGTACAGCCAGTCACTGAGCCAAATCATATCATATCATATCAAATCCTAGGATGCATCCATACGCTCCATGAAACAGAATACATATACAAGTGCAAGACTATGCATATATATAACAGAATGGCCATAAGTGCACATAATCATATAATCATATCATAACAGAAGGGAACGCCGGGGACTAATCACACTGCCCCAGATAGTGTCATGCCACCGGTGCCTCGATGACACGCCCATGGTACCTCCATGAGTAGAATAAAACTCGGGCATAAGAATCATACTTATCAGAACAGAGCTATCCATAAACAAAGTAATCATAGCATATCAATCAGAACATATCAACAGAATCTCATATCAGTGAGATAGTAATTAGATCATCATAACAGAATGGATAGCAAACAGAATCCCATCAAAGGATAATATCAAACGAATCATATCATAGCAACCGAATCAAAGTCAAAGGATCAAAAGTCATGAGATCAGAACCCATACTGAGAAAGGGTAAGAATATCTGTACCTCAAACCGCAATTGAAACCATATCAGAAAACACAAGGATCGGAAGTTACTCCTTCTTCAGCGAATCTACATGAATTAACGATCGTCTTATTATTTATAAGCTCATTTTAAATCAGATTACTTATTTTAGTCAGCTTTCCATTTTTAGTAACTTTCCATACTTAGTAAGTTCTCATATTTAGTAACTTTCCCGAATTAGTAATTTAATACTTTAAGGTTATTATTGACGATCAAATAATATTTAAGGTTTAAAATGACTAATATAATAAGCTAGGGTTAAGTACAAAATTTAGTAAAGTTTAAGGTCAAAATATAAATTATCAAAAATTAAATATTAAAATGCCAAATAAAATTATTCTAAGGTTTATATTGCAACTTAATTCCATAATGACCATCTTAGGATTTATTAGATTTTAGAATGCCATTTACACATTAATACCTCGCCGAATTTATAAGCCACATTAACCGTATTTCTGACTTAATTCAAACCCGAAACGAACACACTCCCATAATTTACATGAAGTCATGACATAACTAATATTATATTTATTTCTCGTACAACCGCATGCATGTTCCTTCTTAATTATATACGTTTATAACCAGTTTTTAATATGTATATTAAAGGTTTAAAAGAGTGTCTCAAAGCCTAAATAGAAACGTATGACACAAACAGATACGAGAGATCCATAACAGAAATGAGGTCGACACAAAAGATGTTAAATATCGTTAAACAACAGTATATACTATATTGAAACTTACATATATTACATATATATTATTAGCTAAGATGTCTTTACTTTGTAATAAATTATTTAACCATGCCAAGGCTTAACTCTTTATATCATTTGCTTCAATATAATGGTTGACTACTTATAAGATGCATGTTAAAATCATTTGATCCTTTGAAAAATTACTTACATCCCATGCACATACTAAACAACACACGACAAGAATTCATGTTCGACACCCTTTTGTATATATTCATTTTGCGATTCAAAATCAAATAGAAAGCAAGCATGTATTTTACTCTTTTTAAACAGATCGTAGGTATTCATATATGTCCAACCGTATAACTATATTATGAACAAAACAACTGGATTAAGTATGTCTTCATTGTATCATACGTTTGTATATATATTTTAGGTCGAAACATAAGAACGATTCGAAGGGATACCTCAAGGGCGAATGAAAACAAAAGGCGCAAGGACCAAAACCAGAAACTTCGATCCTCCACAGCACACGAACACACCAACTGGACAAACTGATCATCAACCTTCTCCTTAGCTTGTCTTCACACGTCTAGGGTCTTGAAAAAAAATGAGATCCATCTATTTGGTCTTAGGATTTAATGTGTGCAAAAAGAAATGTTTACAGATTTGTGAAAGTGAGAAACGGATAGAGAGTATAAGTTGGAAAAATGCCGAGTCTTGTGGGAGCATGGACTGCAAATATTACCGATTCAAAAGGAATTGTAAAACAACTTTTATCTCTTTTAACTTTCAAAAATATACATGCTCACTTATATAAGTTACTTATGCTATATTATAATATGTATAGTGTACATCTGTTATTATAAAACGTGTACTAATTAGGTTGGTAGCATTTAATTTTTGGTTTTGATCAAATGTATAAGTGTATATGTCTATTTAAATCCGTATCTAGTCCAAACTAAACTTAATCGCGTGACGTCGCAATATATTTTTATAACGTCTAGCTTACTAAATGTTAAACATTTCGTATTCAAAAGTTCGATTTGCTTCGTATTTTGGGTCGTTATAGTGTTTCTTTGACTTGACGTTGTAGTTGCTTGACGTCTTTTCGAAAACACTCATTTTCCACAAGGATCTGCATTTAGGGGGAAGAAATGTACACATCGAGGACGCTTAATAGACTCACGTGATCGAGTTTACAACTACATTACTACCGGATGACCTCCGCAGAGATGATCAGTGGTTCAGTTTTGTGATGATTGGTGTAATCGTTTCGTCTCGCGGATTGTGAAGTGCTAAGTAGCCTACATATGTGAGAATATCCTGTTGATTTCTTGCATGTTACCCCCGAACAGAGCTTCCGCATTGAGTATAACCGTGATAATTTTACTACTCAGATTTACTTGGTGTGGTTTACTGTGTCATCTACAAATTCCGCTGCGTACTCAAAACTTCAAAAGTTAGAAGACTTGTTTACTACATCAAAGTTTCGAATCTGCTGAAGACGGTTGTCAGTTTGGGGGGAAGCCGATTCAGAAACTTCGCCAAAAAGAATTGTACGAAGAAGCCGCTAAGGACATGCAGCATGAATTGGGGGGAAGTTACTCCATTTCATGCATATTACATCATTTGCCTACAAGTGAAGATAAAGTTCTCAAGCCAAGGTACAAGATGAAGACAAAGAGCGTCAACTGCAGTCATCCTCAGCACTTGAAGAGCCGATGATAACCTTTCTTTATTTTTATTTGTACTTGTAGGAAATGTTGTAAGTAATCCCTTATGTCGCCCCATTGGGGGAAGATTGTTAGAACCTGAGTTTATGGTTTTAACACGTAAATGGAACGACATTTACGGGATTACATTATCTATCTTGAAAGGCACAAACACATGGACTAGAAACGTCATTATTGTAAAGTGATGTGTTTTGTTAGCCTGTATATAGCCCTCCATACTTCCATGGAGGGGTGAGATTTGTGTGTGTAACTTATCATTTTCCTTTCATTTCAATAAAACACATAGTTTTCCTTTCTCTCTCTACTTTCTCTCACTAACCATGGAGGTTATTTACTTCCGTATAATTCGACCTCCCGAATCACAAATCACAATAAACTTCGGTCCTAACAACCGGTAATCCCTTAACTCTTCCCGTGAAGTTACTAATCCATCCTTAACTCTTCTACTACTTCTTCTATCTTCCTATCATCCTCTATTTCCTTAACATCATCCTTTGATTCATTATCATTCTCACTCCTATTAATCGGTCTAATGGTGACAACGTTGACGAAGTGGACATGTTTGGATGAAGAAGGGTCTTTGACTTGGGGTCCGCTATTAGTGTTCCTAGCGTCCTTATGTGGAGGTGATAGCAGTTGGTTGTTGAGAGCCTTCAACAAGTTGTCAATCTTGTTGGTCATCTCTACTTGTTGTTGATTAAATTCGGATGTGAATTTAGCTATACGAGCTTCTTGAGATGCCATAAAATTTGACATCAATCCTTCAAAATTGTTGGTACTACCATAGTTTTTGGAAGGATTGTTGTTGAAGGTACGGTTTAAGGAGGGACCGTTGGGTTGGAACCGATTAGGTGGGTTGGAAGAATTGTTTTGGGGTACGTTTTTGGTTCGACTTCCACCTAAGGTTTGGGTGATTTTTCCATGAGGGGTTGTATGAATCACCATAGGGGTTTGGCTCGGGTTTGAAAGTGTACCACTTGTCTCCCGCTCCGTCGGTACGCGTGGATGCGTAGTCCGCAAAAGCTTGTTCGGGGAGTTACATGCAATCACGAGTGTCGTGGGGACCACTACATAATTCGCACGAAGAAGTGATTTTGTTCACTTGGCTTGATGGTTTAGGAGCCTCGTAGGATTTCATGAGAAACTTGACTTGGTCTTCAAGTTCTATGATCCTACGGTCGGAAGTGCTTGAATTATTCGAGTGCAAAGATATTGCCTTGACCGTTTTATTCAAATTACGGGGATCATTCCAACTTTCAATGTCATATAGAGCAAGATCTTCTAGGAGATCCCCTGATTGTTCCGCACTTAGATCACATAGCTTGCCACCGGCCACTTGGTCAATGGTTTGCCGCGTGTGGAGATTGATGTGGTCATAGAAGATTTGGACTTGGAGCCAAAGGTCTATGCCATGATGAGGGACTTTTTGGAGTAAGTCCTTGAATCGAGTCCATGCCTCGTAGTGGGTTTCGCCTTGGCGTTGTTGGAACGCCAAGATATCATTCCTTAGCTTGGTAGTTCTCCCCGGTGGGAAAAATTGAGCAAGGAAACGCGTTGTGAGATCGTCCCAAGAGGTGATGGATCCTGCGGGAAGTCGCTCAAGCCATTGACTAGCTTGGTACCGTAGAGAGAATTGGAAGAGACGCAATCGGGTCGTCTCTCGAGTTGCAACATCAAGGTCTATGGAATCTACGATTTTGAGGAAATCCTTGAGATGTTGGTTTGGATCTTCGGAACGAAGTCCATGGAATGCGCATCCGCTTTGCACCAACCGGATGGTGTCGGATCGCAAGGGAGTGACATTGGCTCCTTGAGTGAGCTCAATGGTGTTTCGATAGCCAAGGTGGCTAGGTCGGGAATACTCTCCTAAGGTGCGGGGTCTAGGAGGTTGGTTTGGTTGTGGTGGGTGGTTTGGTTGAATTGGGTTGTTGGGATCAAGGATGTTACCACCTTCCATGATGGCGGATGGTAAAGATTACGAACAAAAACACGAAGAAAAAGATAGACTAAAGAAGACCTAGAAAAAGAAAATAAAAATCTCACTAGAAAGGATTCTAGTGAGTAGACCTAAAGAAATAAAAATTTCTACCTAAACAATAACTATTCCCCAGCAGCGGCGCCAAAAACTTGATGCGTGGTTTTGTGACCTTACAACAGGTTTTACCTCTCGAGGGATCTCAAGAGGCTTACAACCCCACCAGGCAGTGTACCTGACCGTAGTAGTATAGGATATTGGCAAGTACGGGGGATTGATCGTTCTCTCACAGGGAATAGTGTTCGTTAGGTTAGAAATCTCTATAGGTCTAAGGGTGGAAGAGGATTCTTTTTGTAATTTTATATTTTTTATGAAAGCAATTAAAATCTCGTTTTATAGGGAGTGGGCGGTATTAGTTGTTAGTCAACTAACCCAAGGTTACTACAATTGCAAATAAAATAAAATAACTAAACTATGGTGGTTGCGTAGCTACTCATGTTAATTGAAAGACAAGCAAGATAGATAGTTAACCAACAATTAGACATGATGATTAAATTAAAGTGAAGACTTATCTTTAATTAAGCACGAGGGTTCCAAGGGTTGGAAACCCTAAAAGTTACAGCAAATTCATCCTAGGGTTTTGCCCTAAAAGTTCTCCACAAAGTTCCACACTTAATGAATGAAAATTAGAAAACTATATATAGATTTTACATTCTGACGGCGTCAGGTTATAAGGTCTGACGCCGTCAGCTCGCCGCCATTAGGGTTCTCGGATGGCCTAGATCCACTTCTGACGCCGTCACCTTATAAAACCTTCTGGGCCGTCACTCTTTAACTTTACTCCTGACGGCCTACTTTTCCTAACACCTGACGGCGTCAGGTGTTAAATCCAAAATTCTTTCTGGCCCGTCATTTGATAATTGGTTTCCACTCTTTTGTAAAGGCTTTCTGACGGCGTCACCTTGTGACTCTGACGCCGTCAGGTTGTAAATTCACCATCTTTTGAGACTTTGTCGTTTTCTTCACTTTTATGCTCCAAAAACGTCCGAATATGCATGTTTTCCATAATTCCTCTCAAAAGTGCCTAAAATGACAAAAGGAACGATTTAGGGCAATATTTGATCACATTTATACGAATTAGGGCTTAAATGACCCCTTAAAAGCGTAACACTTTTCGTCTCATCAGTACGTTTCTTTTAAATAATCGCTATGCATCGATTTTGTTTGATACAGGAGCAGATAGAAGTTTTGTGTCGACTGCATTTAGCTATTTATTTGGTATTGCCCCGACCACCTTAGATAACGTCTTTGACGTAGAATTAGCTAATGGGAATCTAGAGAGAGTAGATACCATTATAAGAGGCTGCACTCTAAACTTGCTAAATCACCCATTCAATATCGACCTCATGCCGGTAGAGTTAGGTAGTTTTGACGTCATCATAGGGATGGATTGGTTATCGAGATACCATGCCGTCATCGTCTGTGATGAAAAGATCGTCAGAGTACCTTACGGAAATGAGATTCTCGTCATTGAGGGAGAACGAAGTGATCGTGCGCGTTTGTCAAGGTTGAATATCATCTCGTGTACGAAGATGCAGAAGTACATCGAGAAAGGATGCTACCTCTTTCTAGCTCACGTCTCCGAGAAGAAAGAGAAGAGTCCCAAAGAGAAACGATTGGAAGATGTGCCAATTGTGAGGGATTTTCCGGAAGTCTTTCCAGAAGACTTACCTAGACTACCNATGAAAAGATCGTCAGAGTACCTTACGGAAATGAGATTCTCGTCATTGAGGGAGAACGAAGTGATCGTGCGCGTTTGTCAAGGTTGAATATCATCTCGTGTACGAAGATGCAGAAGTACATCGAGAAAGGATGCTACCTCTTTCTAGCTCACGTCTCCGAGAAGAAAGAGAAGAGTCCCAAAGAGAAACGATTGGAAGATGTGCCAATTGTGAGGGATTTTCCGGAAGTCTTTCCAGAAGACTTACCTAGACTACCGCCAGCTCGACAAATTGAATTCCGTATAGATTTGGTGCCAGGAGCCGCGCCAGTAGCGCGAGCGCCCTATCGGTTAGCACCCACGGAAATGCAAGAGTTGTCAGAGCAGTTGGCTGAGCTGTCAGGAAAAGGATTTATCAGGCCGAGTTCTTCGCCTTGGGGAGCTCCGGTTCTGTTTGTTAAGAAGAAGGATGGATCCTTCAGGATGTGTATCGATTATCGGGAGCTGAATAAGCTAACGATTAAGAACCGATACCCACTCCCAAGAATCGACGACTTATTCGATCAACTTCAGGGTTCGTCAGTTTAATCCAAGATCGATCTGAGATCAGGTTATCATCAACTTCGAGTCAGGGAGGAGGATATCCCGAAGACGGCATTCAGGACTCGATATGGCCATTACGAATTCCAAGTCATGCCATTCGGCTTAACAACGCACCCGCAATATTCATCGATCTCATGAATAGAGTGTGTAAGTCGTACTTGGATAAATTCGTTATTGTGTTCATTGATGACATCTTGATATACTCTAAAGATGAGAAAGAGCACAAGGAACACCTCAAGCTAATCTTAGAGTTATTAAAGAGGGAAGAGCTATATGCCAAATTCTCGAAGTGTGAATTTTGGATATCTACGGTACAATTCTTAGGTCACGTGATTGACAGTCAGGGTATTCACGTGGATCCAGCCAAGATTGAGTCAATCAAAGACTGGGCGGCACCTACGACAACCACAGAGGTACGCCAATTTTTAGGACTCGCTGGCTATTACCGAAAGTTTATCGAAGGTTTCTCCAAGATAGCTAAGCCTTTAACTGAACTAACCCAAAAGAATGTGAAGTACAACTGGGGAGATGATAAAGAAGAAGCTTTTCAACTCCTTAAAGAAAAGTTGTGCAGTGCACCTATTTTGGCCCTACCTGAGGGTAGTGAAGATTTTGTCGTTTACTGCGACGCTTCACACAAAGGTTTGGGAGCCGTGTTAATGCAGAGAGAAAAGGTGATAGCGTATGCGTCTCGACAACTGAAAATTCATGAGAAGAATTACACGACCCATGATTTGGAGTTAGGCGCAGTTGTGTTTGCACTACGCATATGGAGACACTACCTTTATGGTACTAAGTGTGTGGTGTACACGGATCAAAAAAGTCTACAGCATATCTTAAACCAGAAGGAGCTGAATATGAGATAGCGACGATGGTTAGAATTGCTTAGCGACTATGACTGTGAGATTCTTTATCACCCGGGCAAGGCAAATGTTGTTGCCGATGCGCTTAGTCGAAAGGAGAGGNAATAGAGTGTGTAAGTCGTACTTGGATAAATTCGTTATTGTGTTCATTGATGACATCTTGATATACTCTAAAGATGAGAAAGAGCACAAGGAACACCTCAAGCTAATCTTAGAGTTATTAAAGAGGGAAGAGCTATATGCCAAATTCTCGAAGTGTGAATTTTGGATATCTACGGTACAATTCTTAGGTCACGTGATTGACAGTCAGGGTATTCACGTGGATCCAGCCAAGATTGAGTCAATCAAAGATTGGGCGGCACCTACGACACCCACAGAGGTACGCCAATTTTTAGGACTCGCTGGCTAATACCGAAAGTTTATCGAAGGTTTCTCCAAGATAGCTAAGCCTTTAACTGAACTAACCCAAAAGAATGTGAAGTACAACTGGGGAGATGATAAAGAAGAAGCTTTTCAACTCCTTAAAGAAAAGTTGTGCAGTGCACCTATTTTGGCCCTACCTGAGGGTAGTGAAGATTTTGTCATTTACTGCGACGCTTTACACAAAGGTTTGGGAGCCGTGTTAATGCAGAGAGAAAAGGTGATAGCGTATGCGTCTCGACAACTGAAAACTCATGAGAAGAATTACACGACCCATGATTTGGAGTTAGGCGCAGTTGTGTTTGCACTACGCATATGGAGACACTACCTTTATGGTACTAAGTGTGTGGTGTACACGGATCAAAAAAGTCTACAGCATATCTTAAACCAGAAGGAGCTGAATATGAGATAGCGACGATGGTTAGAATTGCTTAGCGACTATGACTGTGAGATTCTTTATCACCCGGGCAAGGCAAATGTTGTTGCCGATGCGCTTAGTCGAAAGGAGAGGGTCAAACCACTCAGAGTAAGATCGTTAGGGATGACGATTGTTTCCCCTCTTCCAGCGAAAATTCTTGAGGCTCAGCTGGAAGCGCTTAAAGAAGAGAATAGACCAGACGAGAAAATTTACGGTATGCCAGAAAGCGAGAATGGCTTTGTAAAAAGATCTGATGGAGTTTTGTGTTATGGAGATCGAAGTTGGATTCCATTGTGCGGAGGAATTCGTGATTTGATTATGCACGAATCGCACAAGTCCAAATACTCTATTCACCCAGGAGCTGACAAGATGTACTTAGAATTGAAGAAGCTATATTGGTGGCCAAACATGAAGGCGGATATAGCTAAGTACGTCAGCATGTGCTTAACGTGTTCGAAGGTTAAGGCTGAACACCAGAGGCCGTCAGGTTTGCTGGTACAACCAGAGATTCCAGAATGGAAATGGGAACGGATAACCATGGATTTCATCACCAAACTGCCAAAGAAATCGAGCGGCTATGACACGATTTGGGTAATCGTAGACCGTCTCACTAAGTCTGCACATTTCCTTCCTATGAGAGAGAACGATAGTATGGATAAGCTTGCCAGACAATACGTAAAGGAAATTGTGGCAAGGCATGGAGTGCCAGTTTCTATTATCTCTGATCGAGATAGTCGTTTTACATCCAATTTTTGGAGATCGCTTCAGGATGCATTGGGAACAGATCTTGATATGAGCATGGCTTATCATCCTCAAACTGATGGTCAGAGTGAGAGGACTATTCAGACATTGGAGGACAAGCTCAGAGCGTGTGTTATTGATTTTGGAAACGGCTGGGATAAGTATTTACCTTTAGCCGAGTTTTCCTACAATAACAGCTATCACACCAGTATCAAGGCCGCACTGTACGAAGCACTTTATGGCCGTAAGTGCAGATCGCTGATCTGTTGGGCTGAAGTCGGAGAAAGCCAACTTACTGGACCAGATCTAGTTCATGAAACTACGGAGAAAATCATACAGATCAAGAATCGTATGCAAGCTGCTCGTGATCGCCAAAAGAGTTACGCTGACAAGAGGCGAAAGCCCCTTGAGTTTCAAGTGGGTGACAAAGTGATGTTGAAGGTCTCGCCCTGGAAAGGCGTGATCAGATTTGGTAAACGCGGTAAGCTGAACCCTCGTTATATTGGACCTTTTGAGATTCTTACCAGACTCGGGCCGGTAGCCTATCGACTCGCATTACCTTCTGAACTCAGCGCTGTGCACAATGTTTTTCATGTTTGTAACTTGAAAAAGTGCTTATCTGATGATGATTCTGCTATTCCTTTGGAAGAGATCCAAGTCGATGAAAGGTTGAATTTTGTCGAGGAACCTATTGAGATTATGGACCGGGAAGTTAAACGACTGAAGCAGAGTCGTATCCCAATCGTGAAGGTCCGCTGGAACTCTCGCAGAGGCCCCGAGTTCACTTGGGAGCGAGAGGACAAGATAAAGCGTAAATATCCACATCTCTTTTCGAACTCATCGAATGGCTTGAACTGAAATCCGGGACGGATTTCCCCTAAGGAGGGGAGACTGTGACAAATGGTATTTTTCATAAACTAATTTTTATAATAAATTTCGATTTATTATATTTACTTTGAACGTTATATGCATTTTAGCACATTTCTGCATGTTTCTGCACAATTCTACATGTTTTCGGGAACTGTCTTGTACACTGTAGCTTACAGTCGCTACTGAAAAAGTTTATTTTCATCAGTAAACACAAATTAATCCATTTCGGATAGTTACTGACAAGTTTCGTAATTTACTGAGAGCTTTCTCATATTTTCTGAAAAACAACGTCGCACGCGAACCGACACCACAGTAATTATGGTAAAGGTCAAGTAAATATATTTTTGAGTCAGTAAACTCATTTTATTACTTTTCTGACAAAACCGTGGCTAAAAACTTTATTTTACGTATTCGTGTCCAAAAACGTCAAACCGGGACGTAA
>LBNU01000389.1:9088-29470 GCA_014162995.1 Artemisia annua
GCGTAGAGGTTCATCCACCTACGCCGTAGCAAGAGTTTATGAAGACTACGGCGTAGCCCAATCCTTGGCTACGGCGTAGAGGTCCACTAAAGGGAACTACGGAGTAGCAACTCTCCACCTACGGCATAGTCCCCAATTTGAGGCAGAGAAGAACTAATGAGGCCAAGGAAGAAGTTACGGCGTAGTAACCCTAGAAACTACGCCGTAGAAGCATCTAAAGAAGAAACTATGCCCGTAGCACTTGATCAATCTACGGTGTAGTCCATATTTACAAAGGCTACGGCGTAGCAACTCAAATCAGCTACGCCGTAGCAAAGTCGAGCCTATAAATACCAGCCCTAGTTCCGAGTTTATTCATTTACTTTTCACCACACAGAAGTTGGGAGAAACTCAGGGAGCAAGAGGAACGAAGTTCTAGCCTCATCGAAGACATTTCCAAGGGTGGATTCACACATCAATCATAAGTTTATCAATTCCTTTGTCTTGTATTCGATTCATGTTTAGATTTGTATTACCTCAACATTGTTTTATTGCAATTATGAATATGAGTGGCTAAACACCTCTTGGTGTTAGCCTAGTTATGATATTTTTATTGTTGTGATTTAGTTTTCTGCGCATTTATTGTCTATTGTTTGTATACTTTCATGGCGAGTCTTAGGACACTCTAGTTCCCGTAGTGTTTAGCATTGGTTGTTCCTTAGAGGCTTGTGGAATTAACCCTAGGAAGCAAGCCAATAGGGATGTGACTTGGTGATAGCAATATCACCATACATGTGCGAATTAGCCCTAGGACCACCTACCAATGCTATACGCTTAACGGAATTAGAGGGGTGTAAGATCTGACCATGCCGCATCCGCTAGACTTGTCCATGTTAGTAGAGGCACTTAATGACTCTTACATCTTTGACCGATGAACCCACGGCTTTACAATAGTCGAGGATAGGAGAAGGTGTAAGATAGATCTAGGTGATTTATCCCTCTGATCCGAAATGAATTTAACCCCCAGACGATATGATAGGATGCATTTATAGAAAACTAATCACAATATTAACAAGAGTAGTAATTAGGTTAGCACTATCTCTATCTATTGATCTTCTTTCGTTTATTTACTTGCTTTGTTATTACTTTCATTAGTTAATTAATCTTTTAAATCGTAAAACCCCTTTTACACGTGACACTAACCTTAGATAATTTTCACACACTTAGCTCTTGGGACGACCTCGGCTTTACCAACTAGCTATACCATACACGACCGGGTACACTACCCGTTAGTGCATTAGGTAGACCTTAGGTAGACGAGACACATTATAAATATTAAAACCTGGTCGGTAAAACCTGCATCAAGTTTTTGGCGCCGCTGCCGGGGAGCTATTAGGATTTTATTTAAGTTTTTAATTTTTGTTTTATTTTATTTTCAGTACTCACGATCATTTTCAAGTTTCAGGTACCATGGCAGAAATTGACATTGACAACCTCACACTCGAAGAGTATTTGGCTCTTACACGAGAAGAGCAAGGGCCTGGTTTGGTTAGATCGGCTATTGGGGATGACGTTCAGTTCGAAATCAAGAATCAATTCCTAAGGGAACTGCGGAAAGACCCATTTCCAGGAAACAAGACGGAAGATGCTCATGAGCACATTGACAATGTTCTTTACATTGTTAGTTTGTTCAACATTCCGGGAGTATCTCATGATGCGATAATGCTCAGAGTATTCCCGATGACATTAACCGGAGCAGCAAAGGGATGGATCAATAGGTTACCAGCAGGGACGGTGAACACTTGGACTCTTCTGAAGAAACATTTCATCCAAAGATATTGCCCTCCTTCAAGGACAGCAAAACAGCTTGAAGACATTCACAACTTCAAACAAGATGGGGATGAAACATTGTACCAAGCTTGGGATAGGTACAATGATCTTTTGTACAAGTGCCCTACTTATGATCTCAACAAGCAACAAATGGTGAACATTTTCTACAAAGGGATCAATATCTCCACCCGCCAAATGCTAGACTCTCAGGGACCAATCCCTGGAATGACCCCTACCCAAGCCTTAAAGGCTATTGAAGATATGGCGGACCACTCTCAAAAGTGGCACGAAGGTGGAAGTAGTAGAAGCATTGCTGGAAACTCAGATGGAATTACCCTAATCACCAACAAACTCGAAAGCTTGGGGCGTGACATGAAGAAGCTAAAGGAGAATGTTCACGCGATTCAAGTTGGTTGCGAGGTTTGTGAAGGACCTCATTTGTCTAAGGATTGCCCTTTGAACGAGGGCGATGGGAAAACAGAAGAAGTAAAATATGGGGAAAGTAGACCTTTCCAAGGTTACAACAGTAACAGTTATCGTAAGGGGACATCAGTATATAACCGACCACCTTATGAGAAACAATCCGATCTTGAGCGATCCATCCAAAAATATTTTGACGAGTCAGCTAAGAAGCAAATGGAACGGGAAGGATGGCTTAGAAGCTTTCAAGAAGGAACAACACTAAACCTTAAAAGCCACGAGGAAACTATAAGAGGCCTTGAATCAAGATAGGGCTATTGACTAATCAAGTATTCAAGCAAGTGGACAGTGCACGAGGAGAATGCTCTAAAAATACCAGAGCATGTAAAGCTATATTTTCTAATAATGGTCAACCTCTTTACACTCCTTTCAGGTATTCTAATAAAGAGCTTGAATTTTTTGCTGAGCAAGGTGAGGAGGAATCTGAAAATGAAGAAGATTTCGTCTAAGGGTGAAGGAAGATTCTTTTTGTATTTTTATATTCTTAGGAAAGCAAGTAAAATCTCGGTTTTGAAGGAGTGGGCGGAATTAGTTGCTAGTCAACTAACCCAAAATTACTACAATTGCAAATAAAATAAAATATCTAAACTATTGTGGTGGTGAAAACAATATGGAGAAAAGTTGTGTTTACTTAGACTTCATTACTCCCTAACTATATTTTACCGCCGGTTGAATAGGTTAAGGGATCAAACGGCCTATCTGGACAAGTCGCAACCGACCAAACAGCTATCTAACCCATACCTGATCTGTGATCAATGTGGCGGTCCGCATGAAGTTGAGGAATGCGAGGAGAATACCACCACCGAACAAGCATGTTTGTCAAGTCATGACATCTTTGATGATCCTTCCCTCTTAACTTTTTATCAAAACAACGATTTTGCCCCTTGGGGGAATCTTGAAAAAAATGAGGGCGGGGGAGAACATCTTGACTACAAGGTTAGAAGCACTTTTGAGGATGACCTTGGACACTTCATGTTTGAAAAAGATCTGCAATTAAAAGGCCTCGACAGCCTATTCACAAGCCAACAGAATGACATAAGGACCAAATTCGCAGAGTTCGACGCCATTCTTGACAGCTTTAGCAAACCTCCAGCAGATCAAATAGATCCTCTACTCGCCATTACCACTCGTGCCGGCACAACTACTAAGGATCCACCTTACCCAACCCCACGAACTGATGTCGCGGAACCCGACACACCTCATGATGAGGAGGGTGACGTGAACAATGAAGCCCCTGAACAACCTCCTCAGGTGACTCTTTCTTCACCTGCGCCAACTAAACAACCCGCTAAAGTCCCATATCCATCCCGTCTCAAGAATCAAAAGGCTGAAAACGACAATAAGAGATTCTTGTCATATCTAAAGGACTCTGTTGTCACCATACCCCTTCTTGATGCATGTTACCATATGCCCAAATACAGTACATACTTCAAGAAGCTGCTTACAAACAGAAAGAAACTCGAAGGTCTTGTGACCCTAGGGGAAGAATGTTCTGTGGTGACTCAACGGGGGCTACCAAAGAAAGTGGACGATCCAGGTAGTTTCACCCTGCCCTGTTCCATAGGATCCCTATCGATCAAGAACGCTTTAGCCGACTTAGGGGCAAGTATCAATCTCATGCCACATTCCATGTTCCTCAAATTAGGGTATTCAGGACTGAAACCAACCCGTATGAACATCCAACTGGCTGATAGATCGGTCAAATACCCCCTAGGAATATGTGAAAATGTGCTCGTTAAGGTAGGGAAGTTCAAATTTCCAGTCGACTTCGTCATCCTTGAAATGGAAGAAGACGACCTCGTACCCATCATCCTAGGAAGACCATTCCTCGCAACTGCTCGAGCTGTTATTGATGTTCATGACGGCAAACTAACCTTACGAGTAGGAGACGACAGCCTAACCTTTGACATCAAGGACACAATGAACCTTTCTCTCGAAGCAGCTAACCGGCTTTACTTTATCGGTGAAGTCGATGAGCTCTCTGATGTGATTGACAATTGTATAGATGAGCAGGTGGAGGCTGGTTGGTTGAGAGATGAATCTCTCGTACCTATCTCAGAGAAGGAGAAGACTACGGATGTTAATGCAGTCTCCTTCTATCCCAGGCAAGAAACCGAACAACTTGAGCTTCGTAAACCGGAAAACAAACTCAAACCTTCCATCATCGAACCACCCACGCTGGAGCTCAAGGAACTCCCAAGCAACCTTGAATACGCTTTCCTCCAAGGAGAGGATCAACTTCCAGTCATCATAAACTCCTCCCTAGATAAAGAACAAAAAGGTAAACTCCTAGAAGTTTTAAAGAAATACAAAGGGGTTATAGCATGGAGTGTAGCCGACATCAAAGGGATCGACTCGACCTTCTGCACACATAAAATCCTCATGGAAGAAGATTATAAACCTACCGTACAACCTCAAAGGCGAGTAAACCCCAATATCAAGGAAGTTGTAAAAAAGGAGGTCATTAAACTCCTTGATGCAGGCCTGATCTACCCAATATCAGACAGTCCATGGGTAAGTCCTGTGCAGGTTGTACCAAAAAAGGGAGGGATGACGGTAGTGAAGAACGATAAGGATGAGCTAGTACCTCAGAGGACCGTAACCGGATGGCGTGTGTGCATCGATTATAGGAAACTGAATGATGCCACCCGAAAGGATCATTTCCCTCTTCCCTTCATCGATCAAATGTTGGAACGGCTAGCAGGACATGAATACTACTGCTTTCTAGATGGGTTCTCAGGGTATTTCCAAATCCCTATCGCCCCCGAGGACCAAGAAAAGACAACGTTTACATGCCCTTATGGCACCTTTGCCTACAAGCGAATGCCCTTTGGACTATGTAACGCCCCTGCCACTTTCCAGCGCTGCATGACAGCTATCTTCCATGAATTAATGGAAGATAGTATGGAGGTCTTCATGGATGATTTCTCAGTTTTTGGGAACTCCTTTGACCGCTGTCTGGCTAACCTTGAGAAAATGCTCAAACGATGCGAAGAGACTAACTTGGTACTAAATTGGGAAAAATGCCATTTTATGGTGAAAGAAGGGATCGTGCTAGGGCACAAAATTTCAGGAAATGGAATTGAGGTAGACAGGGCGAAAATCGAAGCTATATCCAAACTTCCCTATCCAACCACTGTCAAGGCAATCCGTAGCTTCTTAGGTCATGCGGGCTTCTACAGGAGATTCATCAAGGATTTCTCAAAGATAGCTAGACCAATGACTCAGTTGCTTGTGAAGGATGCCCCGTTTGACTTCTCTCAAGAATGCAAGGACGCGTTCGATCGATTAAAACAGGATCTTACGCAAGCTCCAATCATGGTCACCCCAGATTGGAAGCTACCCTTCGAAATCATGTGCGATGCTAGTGACTATGCTGTTGGAGCAGTATTAGGCCAAAGGATTAACAAGCATTTCCAGCCAATATACTACGCTAGTAAGACCATGAATCCTGCTCAGGAAAACTACACCACCACCGAGAAGGAACTATTGGCTGTGGTGTTCGCTTTTGACAAGTTTCGTCAATATCTTGTTCTCTCTAAAACAGTGGTCTTCACGGATCATTCAGCTCTTCGATACCTCTTCACCAAACAAGATGCTAAACCCCGATTAATTCGCTGGATCTTGCTATTGCAAGAGTTCGATGTGGAAATTCGTGATAAGAAAGGAGCAGAAAATCTTGCGGCCGATCACCTTTCTCGACTCGAAAACCCCAGTCTTGCTGAGGCAGATAAGAGCGAAATTCGGGAAACATTTCCTGAAGAGCAGCTCATGTTAATAAACGATTCCGAACCATGGTATGCAGACTATGCTAACTACCTGGCAAGCAAGGTCATCCCTGAGCACATGGGCAGATAGGAAAAGAAGAGGTTCTTAAATCAATTAAAGTACTACTTTTGGGACGAACCCTTCCTATTCCGAAGATGCCCCGATCAGGTTATCAGGCGTTGCGTCTCTGAGAAGGAGGCTATAAAGATAATGAAGGAACGTCATGCAGGCCCGTCTGGGGGAAATCACGGAATAAGCACCACTGCACGAAAAGTCTTTGACACGGGATTCTATTGGCCTACAGTGTTTCGTGACGTGAGGTTGATGTGATCAATAGAGAGAGATAACGCTAACCTAATTACTATTCTTGTTAATATTGTGATTAGTTTTCTATAAATGCATCCTATCATATCGTCTGGGGGTTAAATTCATTTCGGATCAGAGGGTTAAATCACCTAGATCTATCTTACACCTTCTCCTATCCACGACTATTGTAAAGACGTGGGTTCATCGGTCGAAGATGTAAGAGTCATTAAGTGCCTCTACTAACATGGACAAGTCTAGCGGATGCGGCATGGTCAGATCTTACACCCCTCTAATTCAGTTAAGCGTATAGCATTGGTAGGTGGTCCTAGGGTTAATTCGCACATGCATGGTGATATTGCTATCACCAAGTCACATCCCTATCGGCTTGCTTCCTAGGGTTAATTCCACAAGCCTCTAAGGAACAACCAATGCTAAACACTACAGGAACTAGAGTGTCCTAAGACTCGCCATGAAAGTATACAAACAATAGACAATAGATGCGTAGAAAACTAAATCACAACAATAACAATTTCATAACTAGGTGAACACCAAGAGGTGTTTAGCCACTCATATTCATAATTGCAGTAAAACAATGTTGAGTTAATACAAATCTAAACATGAATCGAATACAAGACAAAGGAATTGATAAACTTATGATTGATGTGTGAATCCTCCGTTGGAAATGACTTCGATGAGGCTAGAACTTCGTTCCTCCTGTAAACCCTCACGAGACTTCACTCGTCCACTTGGGACACCAAGTGGTTTAAAAGGCTTGTTGCATACGCTAAATGCAATCGTGATTCCTACGAAAGTGAGTTAGGTTTTTATTTTTATTTTTTAGGTTTTATGCTTTTGGTAGTTGTGTGATTTCAGGGAATTGAAGTTTGCTCATTAGGCGAAGCGAAGGCACGTTTTTTAACTTGATCCTTCTATCATTTTCAAGAGCGAATTTCAGGGAAGTTCTCATTCTAATTTTACTTTTCCTCTTTATTTTTATTTTATGTACAAAAGGGACTTTGTACAACTCAAGTGGGGGGACGGGAGTAGAATTATTTACTTGAACTTTATATTGCCCCATTTTTCTAGTTTATTTTGAAAAATTATGCCACCTTTAAAACTTTTGACATGTTTTGCTGAACCTAACTAGAATAGACCTTAGCCGAGCACATTAACCCTTAATACCATGGTGAGGTTTAGCCTATTTTAGTTTCCCCTGTTTTACCCCAAATCCACCAAAATTATGAGTGTGCCGGTAGTTTGTAAACTTTAGAACTTGGCTTTTACATCATTTTAAAACCATAGACGAGTAGTGTATTGAGATTTTTTGATACATTTGGAAGAAACTTTTTAAGAAGACAATATTTTAGGATTATCACCCAAATAACCTTTATGTGTGTGTTTATCGATTAGTCACATTGACTATTCGACCCCCGTGTTAAACCCTTTGTTGCACTCACCTTTAGTGCAAGATACCCCTAGATACACCCTTTTGAGCCTATCCTTTCGTTTCTTACCCATATTACTGTTTCGATACACCTATACACGTTATCCTACCGTGTAGTCTTAGTTTATGGTAGGGAAGTTGCCACTTGTTCTAGTTTGAGGTTCATGTCAAGAGATTCAAGAATCACACTGTTGATATAAATAATGCATAAAAACGTTATTTATATTTTTCAATATCTCTATGTTTTGACGATCACAAAATGTAAAAACATTAAACGTAAGATTACTACGTAAACAAGTATTAAGTTAGTTTATATCATTTTATCCAACTAAATCACTTAAGGTATGAATAAACAAGTGCTTAATACATTTCATGATCAAAGGGGTATTTAATTAATTATTACAAAGTTTATTAAATAATATAAACATATTATATATTTTTAAAAACACTTTTGGTAATAAAGGAAAATGTTTAAATCATACTAAATATATGAATTCAAATTTTTTAACCAAAATCAGTTAGTTTTTCACCAAATAAACTTTCCCAGAAAAAGACAAACAATCTGGCCGTTACAGGTGGGCGGCCCCCTTAATTATAAGGGGTGGCCCCCCTTAATTTTAAGGGGGCCGGCCTCCATTTAAGGGGGCCGGCACGCTCCTGTTGTCAGAAAAGTTTGCCTATAAATACCACCTCAAACCTGGTATTTTTCCTCACCTTTTGCACAAAAATTTTCAGATCCAATCCTCTCTAAACATCTTTCAAAACCCTTTGATCATAAGATTATTAATCCTTGTTTCAAGTGATTCAATCCCTGCTCATCCATCCTCATCCAAAGTGCAAGAGAAGAATACTCCTTCAACATCAAGTTTAAGAAGTATTGTAGATTAGTAGTGTATATTGTGTATATCATTTGTGAAGGTGTGGTGTGCTTGTAATTAGATAGATCTAGGTGTGTTAGTTGTGAATAGAAGTTGTGTAAAGAAGAAGAAGTAGTGAAGTGGTGTGAAGTAGTGAAGAAGTTGTGGAGTGTATAAGTTGTGTAGAAGTCGTGCTAAGTTGTGTAGTTGTGTGAGATTGGTTCTAGCTACAATTAGAACCCGACATTTTGCTTAGTGTCGTAAATTGGTGTAAGCAAAAGTTGTGTAAGGTTTTCTCCGCCATAAGGGAGCTTGTTGACATAGTGAAGAAAACTCCCGAGTTAGGTGCTCGGGGAGTGGAGTAGGACGAAGAGGAGATTCGTAGCCGAACCACTATAAATCCTTTGTCTCACGGTGCTATCTTTCTACCTTTATTTCCTTACTTATTTACTTGCATGTTTCATATTATATTTATTAGTATACTTTGTTGTTTGTAATTGCAAGTTGAGATCACATAAAATTGGAATCGAAGTTTTCATAACCAAAGTTTTTATAAATTTAAAAAGACGTAAAACTATTCAACCCCCCCTCCTAGTTTTCCACAATTGGTATCAAGAGCCACGTCAAACAAGATTTTTAAAATATATTGTATTTTAAAACTTGAAATCGATCTATGGAAATGGAATAATATTTAGAAGGTAAAATTGTTTTCAAACCACCATTTCTTGAAAATGAAAGTTTTCTTGAATGGAAAAATCGATACGAAAGTTATGTGAAATCAATAGACTATGATCTTTGGCATGTCGTTTCAATTAGTGACATTCAATCAATAAATACTATTTTTGAAAAACAAAATAACTTGGCAAAATTCATTATATACAAAGCTCTACCAAGAGTTGAGTATGAAAGAGTATTTTTTTGTCAAACGGCAAACGACATGTGAAAAAGTCTTTCAAAATATCATCAAGAAGAATGTCAAGCCAAAGAAAAACTTGCACATAAGTTAGTAGCAAAAGAAAGTATAGTAGAAAATATTTAGTTGAAGTAAGTACAAGTGCTACTAGTTCAAATTTTTTATGTGAAGGTAATGATGCCGAAAACAACATGAGTCATGACAAGAGTGAACAAGAAGATTGTATACATATGACAACCAAGAAGGAGCTAAGTGACGATGACGACTCTAGTTCCGAAAGTGAAGACGAAGAATATGCAAAGGTCGTTAAAGAATTCAAAAGACTTATCAAAAAGCGACAAAGAGTACAAGATAAAAGGAAACAATTCGAAGGAAAAGATTTGGTGATGAAGAACAAGAATGTTTCGTCGCTCAAGCATCAAATGAAATATGCCTAGGAATTAATTTGGAGCCCGATGAATGGGTAAAGGATAGCGGGTGCTCAAGACACATGACGGGGAATCGAAAATTATTTTCTACATACAAAGCATACAACGGAGGTAACGTTATTTTTGGTAGTGATCATCGTGGAAAAATCATAGGCAAAGGTACGATCTCTCAAGATTCCCTAACTATTGAAAATGTTGAACATGTAGATAACTTAACACATAATTTGCTTAGTATAGGTCAAATATGTGACAATAAGTGTAGGGTTACCTTTACCGATAAGAATAGTGTAATTATTAAGGATGATAAAGTCATAGGTGAGGAATTAGGAAAGGTGGCGTATATGTTATGAAACTAGGAGATAAATTGGAAGATAAGATATTCCTAGCAACCTTAGACGAAAACTCCACCTTGTGGCATAAGAGATTAGGTCATGCAAACATGCAACAAATACAATCTTTGGTGTCTAAGGAACTAGTTAGAAACTTGCCTAGTCTAAAATATAATCAACACTTTTGCGATGCTTGTAAAATAGGAAAACAAGCACATGTGAGTCATAAAGATAAAAATATAGTATCCACTACTAGATGCTTAGAACTACTTCACATGGACCTCTTCAGTCCATCCGCGGTGCGGAGCTACGGTGGCAACCGCTACACCTTAGTTATAGTAGATGACTATTCACGATACACGTGGACTAGATTCCTAAGCGATAAAACCGAAGCCTTTGAAAAATTTGAGACATTTAGTAAAATGATACAAATAAGCTAGGATGTTCTATAGTCTCAATTTGGACGGATCATGGTAGGGAATTTGATAACGAAGTACAATTCGGAAAATATTGTGATTTGAATGGAATATCTCACAACTTTTCCGCTCCACGTACTCCTCAATCAAATGGGGTAGTAGAAAGGAAAAAATAGGTCTTTACAAGAAATGAGTAGAACCATGTTAAATGAACAATCTATCCCACAAAAATTTTGGTGCCATGCCGTAGATACTTCAACATATATACTTAATAGGGTGTCTATTAGAAGAATTCTAGGAAAAACTCCTTATGAGTTATTAAGAGGTAGAAAACCAAATATAGGCTACTTTAGGGTATTCGGAAGTAAATGCTTTATTCTTAATACAAAAGATTATCTCACTAAGTTCGACCCTAAGTCATATGAAAGAATTTTTCTAGGATATTCGCAAAATAGTAAAGCATACATAGTCTTAAATAAACATACCATGAAAGTAGAAGAATCTCTAAATGTAACTTTTGATGAAACTCCTCCACCACCTAAGACATTACCCTTAGAAGATGATGATGTTATAGAGGAAGAAGCTATTGAGGTTAGTAAAACAAAACCCTTAGGCAATGATATTGAAGTAGAAACTTTAGAAGAAAGCGAGGTTGTAAATATTAAGGAATCTAAGTCACACCCATTAGACAACATCATAGGCCACCTAAATCAAAGAACACTTAGATCACAAGCGCAAGACAAAAATAACTTCTTTTGCTTTGTGTCAACAATAGAACCTAAGAATATAAATGAAGCCCTAAAGGATGAAAGTTGGATTATGGCTATGCAAGAAGAATTAAATCAATTCAAAACAAATGATGTTTGGGAACTAGTTCCAAATCCTAGGAATGTGACCATAATAGGAACTAAGTGAGTATTTAGGAATAGATTAGATGAGAATGGAATAGTAACTAGGAATAAAGCTAGGTTAGTCACCCAAGGTTATAATCAACAAGAAGGAATTGATTATGACGAAACCTATGCCCCCGTAGCTAGATTAGAATCCATTAGAATCCTTTTAGCTTATGCATGCGCCCTAGATTTTAGGCTATACCAAATGGATGTGAAGTGTTGGATTGTTATACTCTGACCAAACTATTATATAGCTTGTTAAGGGTTTAGTAGCCTTGGATAAATCCTAATCTACTAACAATGAAACACTGAATTACTCTATTAAGTATGCGGAATTACTTAACAAAGCTATGAAGAATTAACCAAACTTTGATTATATTAACACCTTAAATCTGCTTATAGAATGCAGACTATTACAACTCTAACTTATCTCTAAATCGTAATCGTAAAACTCTTATCTCTAATGCCAACCTAGGGATCCTTTTATAGGCACAAGGAAAACCCTAGTCGGTTTACATAACTTGAACGACAAGTATACAATCTCTAACTATAGAATATTCTAGATTACATAATATTCTAATTCTAATAATATATTCAGTCTTTATCTTCAAGCAGTACTTTGACTTATCAACGAGCAGTACTTTGATCACTAGCAGTACTTTGACTTTAATACTTCAGCAGTACTCTGAAGAGCAGCACTTTGATATCCAGCAGTACTTTGATCTTTTATACCCCAACAATCCTCCCCTAACTTGAATTCTACTTGTTTGATTTCAAGTTTTCTTTGTGTAAGCTTTATCTTCATGGAAAGATTGTCTTCTTTGAAAAATACACTCGTTGTTTTGTCATCATCAGCATAAAGTACTTGCAATCTTTATCAGCAACAAACTTTTATCTTTACAGCAACTTAAACTCTTCTTCTCAGCTACTCAGCAACATTAGATACATCAAATCATATTCAGTTTCATACTATTCTCATCACTTCCAGGTGTGTTAACTCCTGTGAGAGGTGAATCATTGAAAATTAATGGATTTTGATGTCTCTTTACCAAAGCCATTAACTCTGGAGTAGCCAATGTTTAGGTTAAGTAAACCATGGTACATTGATAACCATATGATTTTTAGCAAATCATCAGCTATCAACGGATTTGAGTAGTCTTTACCAAAAGCCGTTTGCTTATGGACTAGTTAGTTCTTAGATCTTAACCATGGTGAACTAATTACCATATAAATGGATTTTCCACAGCCTTTACCACAAGCCATTTTTCTTGTGGGCTAGTCAACTCTTCACTTATTTCAGATATGGTGAGTTGAAACCATACAATTTTTAGTAAATTGTCAACTAAAAACGGATTTGATTGTCACATCAGAGCCGTACCCTCATGATGAATCAAACTCTTTCTTGTCTGTGAAACATGGTGAGTTGAATACCATTTGTTGTGTAGTACAAGTACTAACACCATGTTTTCCTCAAAAACAATTTGTTGCTGTATTTATTTGTGCTTCAAAAAGAAATTTTGCACAAGACAAAAACTTTTATTTCAAAAACTTTTACTGGTTTTAGCTGCAAGCAGTACTTTGGAAAAGTACTGTTTGATCAGCAGTACTTTGAATAAAGTACTTGTTTTATTCAAAATATTTTATACAATTAAAATCATACCAGTATTTTAATCATCATCCTTCAAAATTGTCCAATTGATGAACAAATTGATCACCATTAGAGCCATGTCATCTTCTTCTTCAACTTCCATACCATGATCCAGCATTCTCAGCATCAAATCTCTTATGAGAGGATATCTTTTGTCTGCCAACATGTAGATCATTGTACCATCTTCTAGCTCTAAGGCATGAACACCAGCACTTGCAAAGAATCTCCAGCTATGAATTTCCCATTCTTCTTGATTCTTCCAAATGTCATCAGTGCTAGTTTCATCTGTATCCCACATAGTAGTCAAATCTCCCAGCAATACTACACCAATTCCTTTGAGTGGATTTTCTTCAAAGTAAGCTTGAATTTGTTGATATAAATCATACAAATCTTCTCTTTCCACCAGGTGCAATATATCTACCAGCAGATTGAATGCTCTGAAGCTTTCATCTTCTCTGTGGAAAACAAAATAATCACCATCCTTTTTAGATTCAACAACTTCTAAGTCAGATATCTTGGATTTTGTCTGAACATCACTCTTGGGAAGTTCAAAATCCATAGGTCTTAGATAATTCCTCAGTTCATCAACAGTACTTGTTCTTAGCTCTATAGTAGGCTTAGACTTCTTTGATGACTGTGACTTGATTGTTGTTCTCTTTCTTTTGTTACTTTCATTCATCAGCTTCCTTCCTTCTTCAGTGTCATAACCAACAATACCATCTACTTGTCTTTGGTATTCTGTTCTGACATCATCATATAATTTCTTCATCTGAGAATGATTCAACCTTGTCAAACCCTTGTATCCTCTTCCTTTCAAGTAGTCCATAAAGAAATTTCGTTCTTGAGCCTTAGTCATTGATTTCTTGAACTTTGTTTGAACAACAGCTTCTTGTCTTTCCTTTTCATACTCAGCATCAAGTTCTGCTTGAAGCTTTTTAGCTGCAATATCACCTTGAGCTTCTTGATAAGCTCTGATCTGCTCTATGGTAAAGGACTTCTTTTTCTTTTTCTTTTCTGATTCCACTAGAATTCCTTTTCCTTTATCTTTTGGATCAATCTCTTGAATAGGTTTAGGAGAAAGTTGCAGATCTTGAGATTGTTCAACTCCAGGAATAGCAATACCTTTGGGTTTTGACATATTCAGCATGATCTCAGCAATAGTGTTATCATCACTATTAGACTGGATCATATCTTCTTCTTGGACTGGATTGGAAGGACCCACATCTTCTTCAAAGTCCAAAGTCCTTGGTGTAATCTGAAATTGCCTCACAGTACCTTGGGCAGTATCTTGAATAATATCAACACCAGTACCTTCCAAATCCAATACTTCTTTATCACCACTTCTGACTTGAGTGTTAGCATCTTGATGAGAAATGCGTTCTTCAAGTGGTGTCTGTGGAATATTCAAAGCAGCATCTTGATCATCAGCACTTTGAAAAACAGTCTTTTCATCCACAGTCTTTTTATCAACAACATCTTCATTCAAATTCACATTATTTTTATTCCTCCCCAATGTGAATGGAGATTGTTTTCTTAATTTCCTCTTCTTTGACTTATCCTTCTGAAGACCTGTTGAAGGATGTTGAAGAATAGACTTAACCAATTTCTTCAAATTCTTGTACTTCTTTTGAAGAGTGGCTAAAACGTTAGCTTGATTATCATAAGCCTTTTTAAGTCTCTTCAACTCTCTTGTCAAAGCATAATTATCCATAACTTCATCTTCAATAGGTGTATCATTACCATCCATCATNTAATTTCCTCTTCTTTGACTTATCCTTCTGAAGACCTGTTGAAGGATGTTGAAGAATAGACTTAACCAATTTCTTCAAATTCTTGTACTTCTTTTGAAGAGTGGCTAAAACGTTAGCTTGATTATCATAAGCCTTTTTAAGTCTCTTCAACTCTCTTGTCAAAGCATAATTATCCATAACTTCATCTTCAATAGGTGTATCATTACCATCCATCATACCCCCATCTCCTCCAGATGTTTGAAACCCATCTGTGGAAGTATAATCATTGGGATTGAATGGTTGACTAACACCATGATCTGTGTCACTGAGAGCAGTACCTTGCAGAGAAATAGGCTTTTCTGTAGAGACAGTCTTTTCTCTGGAAGCAGTCTTTTCTTTGGAAGCAGTCTTTTCTTTGGAAGCAGTCTTTTGGGAGACTGCTTTAACTGGTGAAGGAGAAGAATGCTTTAAAACATCTTCCTCATTAGAAAGAGACCTGCCAGATCTTTGAGATGGAGTAGGAGCAGAGTCTTCATGTTCAGAGGCATCTTCTGAATCTTCCTGAGCAGCATCCCTAACAGTCTGTGCTACTTCCAACATATATGCAGTAAGAGGTGTAATATGACCAGAAAAATCTGAACTCTTATTGGCCATAAAGGTAAACACCTTGTCTTGAAGCATAATAACAGGTAAGAAGTCTTGTAGCTTAGGATGAAATATACGAAAGAGAAAAGGGAAGTAGGGTAAGTATTTATGGGTAAGATTTGATAAAATAGTATCCCAAAAATAACTCAAAACAGTTGTTTTATACCCCTTATCTCGTTCATAATATTTAAAGAATATTTACCATATCTTTTTGACCGTTTGAAAAAGACAGCACTTACCACGTCAGCAAGCAGTACTCTCTTTTTATAGCCGTTGAGCAGTACTTTCACCATTCAAACCATTTATGCCTATAAAAAGACCCTCAAAGAACAAATAACTTCATCACAAACTCATTCAAAAACCTCACAAACAACCAGAAACATCAACAACTTCACCATGAGTAAGTTACCAAACATTGTCTATGTCTCATCTGATTCATCATCCACTGATGAAGTGGATGTCTCTGAAGATTCTTCTGCATCCAGTGGTCCAACATGGGCTGACTATTTTCCCAAAACAGCACCAAGTGCTAGGAAACAAGAGTTTGTGCAACCTAAAGAAGGTCCTTCCACTAGGGCACCATCACTGGAGTTTTATTCAAGTTCTTCTTCAGATGATGATAGTGATGAATCCTATGACCTCTCCAAGGAGCTTCTAAAAGCTTTGAACACTGCTCTCACCACAGCAATTTCCAATCTCAAGAAGATAGAAGTGCCTGAGAAGTCTAAGAAGTCTGCAAAATTGCCAAAACCTCCAAAACCAGTTCTTTTCCTTCCATGTCCAAAGCTGCAGTCCACCTTTGAAAGCAAGAAGTACAGTGCTCATAAGGCAAAGAACAACTACCAGGGCAAGGGAAAGAAGCCAATGGAGTAGTGGAATGGAGTAGGTAGATGTAGGCTGATGTAGAATGATGTAGACCAGTACTTTAACTCATGTTATGTAACGACTGTTGTTTTATAAAACAGCAGTACTTTGGTAGCACTTGTAATCTTTTAATGAATAAAAGCATTAGCCTCCCCTTAAATCATGACTAACTATTAATGCCTCCCCTCAAAAATAGCTTAGAGATTTATCATTCCAATACTCACCACTAAATGCTTAAATCTTGTAATATCAAAACCTTTTGTGAGTAAATCTGCCACATTATCATCTGTATGAATCTTGACAACATTAATCAGTCTATGCTCATAGCAATCACGAATAAAATGATGCCTTATCTGAATGTGTTTGGTCTTGGAATGGTAAACTGGATTCTTCACAATACATATTGTACTCGCATTATCAATGTTGATAGGAGTATTCTTGAAATTGAAACCATAGTCCAAGAGTTGATTTTGCATCCATAGAACTTGTCCACAACAACTTGCAGCTGCAACATATTCAGCTTCTGTAGATGAGGTTGCTGCAATTGTTTGTTTCTTACATTGCCAAGAAACTAATCTTCTTCCAAGATATTGACATCCACCAGTGGTTGATCTTCTATCAAAGTTATCTCCAGCATAGTCACTATCTGAAAAAGCTTCCAAATGAAAAGGTGACTCCTTAGGATACCACAATCCTAGTTTAGGTTGAAACTTGAGATAAGCAAAGATCCTTTGAACAGCATTCATGTGTGAAACCTTGGGTGAAACTTGATATCTTGCACATAAGCATACTGCAAACATAATATCAGGTCTTGATGCAGTTAAGTACATGAGACACCCAACCATTGATCTGTAAAGCTTGACTTCCACTGGTTTTCCATCTTCATCCTTGCCAAGTGAATTTAATGATTTAATGGGTGTTGTTACTGGCTTGAGAGTGTGAAGATTAAATTTCTTAAGAATGTCAGTGACATACTTATCTTGACTTATAAAAATACCAGTCTTTGTCTGTTTAACTTGAAGTCCTAAAAAGAAAGTCAATTCACCCATTGAACTCATCTGAAATTCTTTCTGCATAAGTTCTTCAAATTCTTTCACCATGGATTGTTTTGTAGCACCAAAAATAATATCATCCACATAAACTTGAACTAGCATGATATCCTTTTTGTCTCTTTTAATGAACAAAGTCTTATCAATGGCTCCTCTCCTATAGCCATGTTGTAATAAGAAGGTTGATAGTCTCTCATACCAAGCTCTAGGGGCTTGATGAAGACCATATAAAGCTTTAACAACCTTGTAGACTTTGTTTGGATGTTCAGGATCTTCAAAACCAGGAGGTTGTTTCACATAAACCTCTTCTGTAATCTTTCCATAGAGAAAAGCACTCTTAACATCCATTTGATAAACTGGAAATCCCATAAAAGAAGCAAAAGCAAGAAACAATCTTATAGCTTCAATTCTTGCAACAGGAGCAAAGACTTCATCATAATCAACTCCTTCTTCTTGTTTGTAACCTTGGGCAACCAGTCTAGCTTTGTTCTTTATCACATTTCCTCTTTCATCTCTTTTGACTCTGAAAACCCATCTTGTACCAATTACCTTCATTCCATCAGGTAAATCACATAAGACCCAGACTTCTTGAAGTTTAAACTGAAGAAGTTCTTCTTGACAGGCTTCAACCCAACTTTCTTTGGATAATGCTTCCTTTATGCTTTTGGGTTCTTCTTGAGAGATGAAACAAGCAAATAAACAGGTCTGTTGATCTTTATGGTTCAACCTGTTTTGCTTATGAATAAAGCTAAGTAAAGCATTTTGAGGCTTAGTTATGCTTTTAGCTTTTGATCTGGTAAGAATACCAGAAGTTGGAGAACCAATGATCTTATTGGAAGGATGATTCTTATGTACCCTTGAAGTGTGAGTAGTTGGTACATTAAGATCATCTTCCAAATTTGTTGAGTCAGGACCTTGTTCACCAAAAATCCCTTCATCTTGGAGCTCATCATCTGATTCTTCAAATTTAGGCATGGATGTATCAGGCCAATCTTCAGTGTTTGTCCAAGTATTTGACTTGATTCCCCTAGAAGTCCCTTCATCATAATTAGCAGTACCTTGATCCAAAGTACTGGGATCCAAAGTACTGTTCTTCTTAGAAGATTTTTCTTTTGTCTGTTCTACTTCATAAGCTCTTCTTAGATCATCTTCATAGGATTTTGCAAGTGTTTCTTGAAAAAGCATCCTATTTAATTCATCTTGTATGGCTTGATCTTCATCAGATACTGTTTTACTTGAATCAACAGTATCTTGCTTATCAGCATCAGCACCTTGTTCTTTGTCAGCATCTGTAGGACTATGATTGACACCATGAACTATGATTTGTGTATTTTCATCTTCTGAATGATCAACTTGATTCTCCTCCCTAACAGGCACATAGTTCATCGAAGGAGTCAAAATATCAAGATCAAACATCCAATCAGGACCTTTACCTTTCTGATTTGGTTGATCTTCAAGGAATTCAACATGAAGACAGTCTTGAACCTTCTTTGTAACCTTGTTGTACACCCGAAAACCTTTAATGTTTGTAGAATAGCCCAAAAGATATCCTTCATCAGACTTACCTTCAAATTTTCCCAAATTGTCAATGGTATTAAGGATAGTAAGAGGACATCCAAAAGGTTTCATAAAGCTGATACTAGGTTTTCTGTCCATCAATAACTCATAGGGTGTCTTCATCTGAGGTTTTGTGATAGAAACTCTATTCAAAACATAGCAAGCAGCACTTACTGCCTCAGCCCAAAATTGAATAGGTAAGAGTGAGTCTGCTAACATGGTCCTTGCAGCTTCTATCAAGGTTCTATTCTTTCTTTCTGCAACTCCATTCTGCTGAGGAGTTCTAGCAATACTGAATTCCCTCTTAATTCCTTTATTAGCACAAAAATCATCCATAAGCTTGTTCTTGAACTCAGTCCCATTGTCACATCGAATACCTTTAACCTTTCGTCTTAGTTGATTTTCCAGGGAGATAATTAAATCATGTACAACATCAAACGTCTCATCTTTGAATCCCAAGAAAAAGACCCAACTAAAACGACTGCAATCATCTGTTACAACTAAGCAGTACTTCTTCTTGTTAAGGCTTAAGACAGACACAGGTCCAAATAAATCCATATGCAGCAGCTCCAAAGGTTCTCTGACTGTTCTTTCTCCAAGTTTCTTGCATGAAGCCTTGTGCTGTTTACCTTTCTTGCACGCTAAGCATGAGTGATCAGTCTTGAAAATTTTGAAAGGCAAACCTCTAACCAAATTGCCTTTTGCAAGCTTGTTTATATTCTTAAAATTTACATGACCTAGTCTTCTGTGCCACAGATGTGCTTCTTCCATAGATGCCTTTGCTACCAAACATGTAGCATTCTCAGTAGATATAATATTCTTCATATCAATGCTGTATACATCTTTGTTCCTTGGTGCTCTCAGAATCACCAATGTTTCATCATGAAGCTTAAATTCTGGGGATAGAATCAGACATTCATTTTCAAGAAACAAGACTGGATACTTTTTGTCACAAATCTGAGAAACTGATAGGAGATTGAACTTGAGTTCTGGAACATAACGAACATTTTCAAAATCAATCTTCCCAGTCTTGATTGTTCCTTTACCAATAATCCTTCCTCCAGAAACATCATCTCCAAAAGCAACCTTGCCTCCAAAATATGACCTAAAATTTGACAGAATCTCCTTGACTCCTGTCATACTACCAGAGAAACCACTATCAACAATTAAATGATCTTTAAGTTCCTCTTCTAGGTTGCCCTGCACAAGAATAAGAAAGTTAGTTCATCTTAGGAACCCAAGCCAT
>LBNU01000389.1:36863-47797 GCA_014162995.1 Artemisia annua
AAATCATGCATAATAGTCTCACTCTCGTTATTTCTAAGTATATAATCCAATATATACTTGTATATGACATTTAGAAATGAGCAAAGTTAATTCAAGGAGACTAAAGATTGTTTTTTAGGTTAATTTGTTTTTCATAGGAGTCGAAGCAATCTTTACTCCACATTTGTTTCATATAGGCACACACTAGAACAACATCAAGAACTTCATTGTCACATTTGTTCCATCACTAGTTTGCCACTAATAGGTGCCTTCACTTAAGTTAGTTGCTTTAGGTGATATTAATTATTTAATTGTTTATTGGCTTAATATGCATGCTTAATTATGTTTTTATGTTTATTTGCTAGCATGTATGCTTTTCATGTAAATTCCACTATGAAAATGCTTGCCTAATTGCCTAAAGAGTTGGTCTTGCCCAAAACCAAACCCGAAAACAAACATCTTTCTGGAAAAACTTTACCAAAAACCCATTTCTGGCAACCTGGGTCCTCAGACCAGGGCGGCCCCCTTAAAATTAAGGGGACCGGCCACCAATTAAGGGGGCCGGCCATCTGTAGGTCGAGGTTTCCTGTTTGCTTTCTGCTTTTTAACCCATTTCACCCTATTTTGATTCCTCATTTCCCTGAATTCACAAACACATTTTGTCCATCAAATCCAACACATATTATCCTTCCATAAACACAAAATCATCACACTATAAATACCTCTCATCATCACAAATCATTGCTCATTCATCCAAACATGTCATCTCCCAACAACCAAAAACCCAAGTTTTCAAGAGTTGCTAAAATCTCCGTCAAGCCCGTATGGAGAAGAAAGCTTGATACTTATCAAAAATCATCATCAATAAATGATGTTGTCTCTAGCCAACCAATACCCAAGCCTCCAAGCTACCCAAATGATACCACTCTTCTACATCAACAAGACAACCTCACAATCACACTCACCAATAAAATTCCACATTCACTCATCTCACCTTTACCAAATGATCCTTTTGAGGAAGATGCTCAATTTCAAAACAACCACCATCACTCTCATCCAAACATGAATCAAATGACTCATGACCAAACCTCGATACCAAATCAAAATCCAACTTCACCATCATCACCTACCGCCGAACATAAAAAGTTTGTTGATGAGCTCAAAGAAGCTCATGAGCTTAATGCTCTTCTTGCGTTGCACCTTACTCAACGCAATTTGGATCAACAATCTCCATCCACCAACTCATCACCATCAAACCATTTGTACCATCTTGAGAATCATGTCAACAATTGCATTTGTTGTACATTTCTCCAAGAACAAAACCTTGTTCTCAATGAACGTCTCACTTGGATTGAGCATCTACTTACTAAAACCTCGTCAACATCACCATCATCTAATACTCCATATCCTACACCATCAAACCACTAAATTCAACCACCATTCCTACCATCTCTCGATAAAATCACCAAAAACCTTTTGTCCCTCAAGCAAGTCCAAGCAACCTCAAGATGGCAACTTAGTATCTTCTTAGTGTAGTTTACTAAGAAAAGCATATATGCATGCTTATGTTCTAAAGATTATGTTTTTCACATAATCTATTTTAATAATTTTATTAATGAATGTCTTGTTATTGCCATGAATTTAATTTAGTTGTCTTGCTCTATATGTATGCATTCTATATATATTGTGTACTCTAAATATTTTTACAAGCTTTCCATATCACGATTTATTTTATGACCTCAAAACGAGGGGGAGTATACGTCAAGGGGGAGCTCCAAGATAATCGGGATAACCTTTTTGATGCTAACAAAAAGGGGGAGAATTGATATAAACTCACAAAATACTTGTATATATACTAATTTTTGTTTTAATGAGTTTAGATTTTGTAATCATCAAAAAGGAGGAGATTGTTGATATAAATAATGCATAAAAACGTTATTTATATTTTTCGATATCTCTATGTTTTGACGATCACAAAATGTAAAAACATTAAACGTAAGATTACTACGTAAACAAGTATTAAGTTAGTTTATATCATTTTATCCAACTAAATCACTTAAGGTATGAATAAACAAGTGCTTAATACATTTCATGATCAAAGGGGTATTTAATTAATTATTACAAAGTTTATTAAATAATATAAACATATTATATATTTTTGAAAAATACTTTTGGTAATAAAGGAAAATGTTTAAATCATACTAAATATATGAATTCAAATTTTTAACCAAAATCAGTTAGTTTTTCACCAAATAAACTTTATCCAGAAAAAGACAAACAATCTGGCCGTTACAGGTGGGCGACCCCCTTAATTATAAGGGGCGGCCCCCTTAATTTTAAGGGGGCCGGCCTCCATTAAAGGGGGACGGCACGCTCCTGTTGTCAAAAAAGTTTTCCTATAAATACCACCTCAAACCTGGTATTTTTCCTCACCTTTTGCACAAAAATTTTCAGATCCAATCCTCTCTAAACATCTTTCAAAACCCTTTGATCATAAGATTATTAATCCTTGTTTCAAGTGATTCAATCCCTCCTCATCCATCCTCATCCAAAGTGCAAGAGAAGAATACTCCTTCAACATCAAGTTTAAGAAGTATTGTAGATTAGTAGTGTATATTGTGTATATCATTTGTGAAGGTGTGGTGTGCTTGTAATTAGATAGATCTAGGTATGTTAGTTGTGAATAGAAGTTGTGTAAAGAAGAAGAAGTAGTGAAGTGGTGTGAAGTAGTGAAGAAGTTGTGGAGTGTATAAGTTGTGTAGAAGTCGTGCTAAGTTGTGTAGTGGTGTGAGATTAGTTCTAGCTATAATTAGAACCCGACATTTAGCTTAGTGTCGTAAATTGGTGTAAGCAAAAGTTGTGTAAGGTTTTCTCCGCCATAAGGGAGCTTGTTGACATAGTGAAGAAAACTCCCGAGTTAGGTGCTCGGGGAGTGGAGTAGGACGAAGAGGAGATTCGTAGCCGAACCACTATAAATCCTTTGTCTCACGGTGCTATCTTTCTACCTTTATTTCCTTACTTATTTACTTGCATGTTTCATATTATATTTATTAGTATACTTTGTTGTTTATAATTGCAAGTTGAGATCACATAAAATTGGAATCGAAGTTTTCATAACCAAAGTTTTTATAAATTTAAAAAGACGTAAAACTATTCAACCCCCTCTTCTAGTTTTCCACACACACCTACATTGAAGACAAATCATTGAAGATCATGAGAAAACCCACTATTGTACATGTATTGTTCATCTCAAGTGGGGGGATATATTTATTGTATTAGTTATGAAAAAAAAAATGTGAATTTCCGTATGTAGATATGTTATCTTTGGTGCAACCTTGTATAGCACCGTAATATGAGCTTTGAAGGAATTAGTATCGAAGAGGCCACTTTGTTCATATTTGAAGAATGAAGTTGTTGGTTCTTAATCGCCAACATGAAGACCAAGTGAGGTGCCCATCATGACGTCCTCTAATGGCACACACTTGTTACATGATCCAATTCTTGCATTTTGAAGCTTGGACTTTGGATGAACGGCAAGTGGTAGCAACTCGGTTATAGGCTAAGACTATTTGCTTTCTTTTTCATTTTACACCATTATTGTGCATCCCATGTCTTATCCTACCCTTTAGTTGTGAATCATGCTTAGGTGAAGGATTTGAGCAGTCTTTGGTGTCTTGCCCGGCGTTCCGGTCATGTACCATTGCCTTTTTCGCCTTTGCCGTAGTATGTTAGTAACAACACTACACCCACAAGCCTTATATGTGTTCACCCAATATTGCCTTTAAAAATTGTTTCGACCTTAGCTTTAGTGGTAGAGATTTGTGTAACTGCCAAGAATATGATAGAATACANTGAATCATGCTTAGGTGAAGGATTTGAGCAGTCTTTGGTGTCTTGCCCGGCGTTCCGGTCATGTACCATTGCCTTTTTCGCCTTTGCCGTAGTATGTTAGTAACAACACTACACCCACAAGCCTTATATGTGTTCACCCAATATTGCCTTTAAAAATTGTTTCGACCTTAGCTTTAGTGGTAGAGATTTGTGTAACTGCCAAGAATATGATAGAATACATTCTATGATTGTGCGTTGAGTGACCACCCCGAAATTAACACTTAGATTAGGAGAGAGATGTGAGTATTTGTTCCAATTTTGTGAGCTGTTCGGCTTTGATATATTCTAGCATAGGTAGTTTTTAAATTCATATTCTCCAGTTTCTTGGGGAATATCTTTTTGAAAATTATTCTAATAAGGTCTACTTAAGGGCAAATAGAGTTCAAGTGGGGGATATTTGATGACGTCAAATTTACCCATGATTTAAGTGTTAATTTCCCCCTAAAATGCTTATCTTTTCTATTCATATGAAGAATATATACTCTTATTTCTTCCTATTTTGGTTTCAGGGTAAAGATGAGTAAAAGAACGAACATACGCGGAAATGGAAGGACTTAAGAGCAAATACGTGGAAATTATGGATTCTGCACAAGCTACGGCGTAGAGGTTCATCCACCTACGCCGTAGCAAGAGTTTATGAAGACTACGGCATAGCCCAATCCTTGGCTATGGCGTAGAGGTCCACTAAAGGGACATAGAAGCATGTGACGCATGCCAAAGAGCTGGGAACATCTCTAGGAGAGACGAGGCCCCTCAGAATTATATACAAGTGTGTGAAGTTTTCGACGTTTGGGGAATCGATTTCATGGGACCCTTTCCATCTTCGGGAGGAAATGAATATATCTTGGTGGCCATTGATTATGTTTCAAAGTGGGTGGAAGCACAAGCTCTTAGGACTAGCGATGCTAGGGTAGTCATTCATTTCCTAAAGAAATTGTTCGCTAGGTTTGGAATCCCGAAGGCTCTTATTAGTGACAGGGGAACCCATTTTTGCAACTCGCAAATGGATAAGGTCATGAAAAGATATGGAGTCTCTCATCGGTTCTCCACCGCTTATTGATTAGTGCGTTTTTCAAGCGGTGAAGCTTAAACCACGGATCGTTGTCCCAACGAGGGTTGAACTGATCTCGTCACTCAAGATCGTGAGATATGTGAGATGAATGGGTTTAAAAGATGATTTTGGTTGTTTATACTACAACGACAATTTAAAAAGCGGTTAAGGTAAAGTAAAGCAGTAAAATGACATGAAATAAGTAGACGAGTAAAGAAACATGTAATAAAGCTATTAAAGAAAGCGGTAATTAAAGTGCGATAAGAAATGAAAGCGGTAAATGAGTTGAAAAGACAATGTGTTTGCAAAGCGACTCGAATAAGTTTATTAAGCTTGAGGTAAAAGTTTGTGACGAGTTATTTTCCTTTCTCGAGATTAGTTTTTGATTAATCTTTTGAAAAGATAATAACTCTAAACGAATGAGTTAATCGTTCAAAGGTTTTCGTCCTTTGAGTAATTAAATCTCACGTCTAAATAATCTTTCGATTATTTAACACAAACGTTTAACGCTCTTACTTAACTCACAAACTCGAGCCACTAAGCAAAACACGATTAGAAACTACTCGTGACTCATGTTAAAAACGTAAAGCGATAAATGAATGAAAAGACTTGTAAAACATTAAAAGTAATAAAAGTTTAAAACTAAAATTGCAAAGACACGAGACTTAAATAAGAAAATGATACTAAAAAGATTTTAAAGAAAATTCGACAGCATAACGTTAAGATTTAGGGAAAAGAAAACCTCACTCGAAAAGACGATGAGGTGAATAAAAGCCTAACTCGGCTTGTAAAAGAAACGACACTAAAAATCTCATACTTGCAAAAACATATTCATACTCGCTTAAAGTCTAAAACCATACTCGCTAATAAGTATTAAACACCATACTCGCAACTCCCAAGGTCTCCATACTCGCTAAGGTATGAATTACATACTCGCTAGGCACCAAGGAGTCCATACTCGCTAGACTATGTGAAAACCTTACTCGCTAATTATTGCTTCATACTCGCTAGGGAATCAAACTCATACTCGCTAGATAACATGGATACATACTCGCTAAAGAAGGATTGAGCCCAAACTCGCTAGGGTATCAACCCATACTCGCTAAACCATAAAACCAAACTCGCTAGGAATTTATGATACTCGCTAGAACATGGTCCCAACTCGCTAAACCCTAATTCTATAATCACTAAACTCAAAAATAACGTGTTTGAAACTTTATTACGTGAGACCAAAGATTAAATCTACCAAAATCTAATAAAAGCCTAATGAAGAACAAGTTTAGAAGAAGCTAAATACGCTTTAATAAGCCAACGACACAAAACAAACCCTAACTCATTTTATTTATTCAAATCAAAAATACATGCAAAGGTGGTGAAAAATTATAAAAGCTTTNTGACAGCATAACGTTAAGATTTAGGGAAAAGAAAACCTCACTCGAAAAGACGATGAGGTGAATAAAAGCCTAACTCGGCTTGTAAAAGAAACGACACTAAAAATCTCATACTTGCAAAAACATATTCATACTCGCTTAAAGTCTAAAACCATACTCGCTAATAAGTATTAAACACCATACTCGCAACTCCCAAGGTCTCCATACTCGCTAAGGTATGAATTACATACTCGCTAGGCACCAAGGAGTCCATACTCGCTAGACTATGTGAAAACCTTACTCGCTAATTATTGCTTCATACTCGCTAGGGAATCAAACTCATACTCGCTAGATAACATGGATACATACTCGCTAAAGAAGGATTGAGCCCAAACTCGCTAGGGTATCAACCCATACTCGCTAAACCATAAAACCAAACTCGCTAGGAATTTATGATACTCGCTAGAACATGGTCCCAACTCGCTAAACCCTAATTCTATAATCACTAAACTCAAAAATAACGTGTTTGAAACTTTATTACGTGATACCAAAGATTAAATCTACCAAAATCTAATAAAAGCCTAATGAAGAACAAGTTTAGAAGAAGCTAAATACGCTTTAATAAGCCAACGACACAAAACAAACCCTAACTCATTTTATTTATTCAAATCAAAAATACATGCAAAGGTGGTGAAAAATTTTAAAAGCTTTCAAGGGAAGGTAAAGAACATGTAAACAATAACAAGAATTAATTCAAAACATGTAAAGATTGAAAATAAGCTAGAGAGAGAGTAGAGAGAGAAAACTAAATAAAAGCTTAACAAAACTTCATTAACAAAAATAAAATCTACACTACTCCTAAATCTAACCTAAAGACTAACCCCTAAAAACTAACCAACCATCTAAATGAGGTGGTGATGTTAATTTATAGGCCAAGGCTTTCACATGTTTGTCATTGTTGCACGTTTAGCCCTTGAACCTTTACAATTCATNGTCTCTCATCGGTTCTCCACCCGCTTATTGATTAGTGCGTTTTTCAAGCGGTGAAGCTTAAACCACGGAATCGTTGTCCAACGAGGGTTGAACTGATCTCGTCACTCAAGATCGTGAGATAATGTGAGATGAATAGGGTTTAAAAGATGATTTTGGTTGTTTATACTAAACGACAATTTAAAAGCGGTTAAGGTAAAGTAAAGCAGTAAATGACATGAAATAAGTAGACGAGTAAAGAAACATGTAATAAAGTATTAAAGAAAGCGGTAATTAAAGTGCGATAAGAAATGAAAGCGGATATGAGTTGAAAAGACAATGGTGTTTGCAAAGCGACTCGAATAAGTTTATTAAGCTTGAGGTAAAAGTTGTGACGAGTTATTTTCCTTCTCGAGATTAGTTTTTGATTAATCTTTTGAAGATAATAACTCTAAACGAATGAGTTAATCGTTCAAAGGTTTTCGTCTTTGAGTAATTAAATCTCACGTCTAAATAATCTTTCGATTATTTAACACAAACGTTTAACGCTCTTACTTAATACTACACAACTCGAGCCACTAAAGCAAACACAGATTAGAAAACTACTGTGATCATGTTAAAAACGTAAGCGATAAATGATATGAAAAAGCTTGTAAACATTAAAGTATAAAAGATTTAAAACTAATATAGCAAAGACACGAGAACTATAATAAGAAAATGATACTAAAAGATTTTAAAGAAAATTCGACAGCATAACGTATAAGATTTAGGAAAAGAAAACCTCAACTCGAAAAGACGAATGAGGTGAATAAAAGCTAACTCGGCTTTGTAAAAGAAACGACACTAAAAATTCTATACTTGCAAAAATAATTCATAACTCGCTTAAAGTCTAAAACCATACTCGCTAATAAATTAAAAACCATACTCGCAACTCCCAAGGTCTCCATACTCGCTAAGGTATGAATTACATATTCGCTAGGACACCAAGGAGTCCATACTCGCTAGATATGTGAAAACTTACTCCTAATTATTGCTTCATACTCGCTAGGAAGAATCACAACTCATACTCGCTAGATAACATGGATACATACTCGCTAAAGAAGGATTGAGCCAAAGCTCGCTAGGGTAATCAACCCGATACTCGCTAAACCATAAACCAAACTCGCTAGGAAATTTATGATACTCGCTAGACATGGTCCCAACTCGCTAAACCCTAATTCTATAATCACTAAACTCAAAAATAACGTGTTGAAACTTTATTACGTGATACCAAAGATTAAATCTACCAATCTAATAAAAGCTAATGAAGAACAGTTTAGAAGAAGCTAAATACGCTTTAATAAGCCACGACACAAAACAAACCTAACTCATTTTATTTATTCAATCAAAAATACATGCAAAGGTGGTGAAAATTTTAAAAGCTTTCAGAAGGTAAAGAACATGTAACAACTAAACGATTAATTCAAAACATGTAAAGATTGAAAATAAGCTAGAGAGAGAGAGTAGAGAGAGAAACTAAATAAAAGCTTACAAAACTTCATTAACAAATAAAATCTACACTACTCCTAAATCTAACCTAAAGACTAACCCTAAAAACTAACCAACCCATCTAAATGAGGTGGTGAGTGTTAATTTATAGGCCAAGGCTTTCACATGTTTGTCATTGTTGCACGTTTTAGCCCTTGAACCTTTACAATTCATGATATGCACTAAACTATGTTACAATCTATTAAACGTTCTTTAAACATTAAGTAACCTCCGGTAACTTGAGGACTTGAGTTGACTCGTATTTCAAGGTCTTCAAGATGTAAAAGTGATATCTTGCTCGAATTTATGAAGCTTATCGTAATAATTAGCTTTGAACTTCGATTAAGCATCTCTTTCGTTTTCTCAGACGATTAAGAAATAACTTTGTCACACGGGCTTAACTTTGAGTAAATATCAACGTTGACTCGGCTTTTTTTACACTTTTTCACATCTCGTGTCGTTTTAGCTTTTTGGTTGCTTTTCATGCCATTTGGCAATATCCATCCTCTGCCACGATCACAAACACAAAAACACGATATCTTTGGCGTTTCACGTCAGTTTTTGTCTTTATAACACTTAAACTAAGGTCAAAAGTATGTGTAAAATAGCACATATCAAAATCCCAGACTAAGGTATTGCGTTCCTCACGCAATGTAATCACTATACCTTATCATCCGCAGACCAACGGTCAAATCAAAAATACTAATAGAGCTATAAAAAGGATATTAGAGAAAACGGTCCACCAAAATAGAAAGGATTGGTCTTTTAAGCTCGATGAAGCTTTGTGGGCATTTCGCACTGCCTATAAGACACCAATCGGGACTACCCTGTTCCGTATGGTATATGCCAAGGCATGTCATCTTCCAGTAGAACTGGAACACAAGGCATATTTGGCACTTAAGGCTTGCAATTTGGATTATACGGTCGCAGGGACAAATAGATTCCTTCAACTACAAGAGCTCGACGAATTGAGATTAGAGGCCTATGAATCTTCTATCACATATAAAGAAAGGGCTAAAAGATGGCATGACTAACGAATTAAGAGACCTAAGGAATTTTCAGAAGGAGACAAAGTACTATTATATAACTCTCGCTTAAGACTATTTCCAGGAAAACTTAAATCTAGGTGGTCTTGTTATTTATTTTATTTGCATAAGTAGTTATTTGGGTTAGTTGACTAGCAACTAATTTCGCCCACTCTTCCAATACCCGAGAAGTTTACTTGCTTTCCATAAAACATAAAAATACAAAAAGAATCATCCCTCACCTCTAGACCTAGTTAGATTAGTTTCAATCCTAACGAACACTATTCCCCGAGAGAACGATCAATCCCCCGGTACTTGCCACTCAATATACTACATCGGTCAGGTACACTGTTGATGAGACGAAAAGTGTACCCGTTTTAAGGGGACACTTAAGCCCTAATTCGAGTAAATGTGATCAAATATTGCCCTAAATCATTCCTTTTGTCATTTTAGGTACTTTTGAGAAGAATTCTGGAAAACATGCTAATTTGGACGTTTTTGGAGCATAAAAGTGAAGAAAACGACAAAGTCTCAAAAGAAGCTGGAAAACCTTCCTGACGGCGTCAGAGTCACAAGGTGACGCCGTCAGCCAACATGGACAAAGGAGTAAAATCAGATTACACTAGACGCCCTATGAAGAAAACAAGATGTTTACACCTGACGGCGTCAGGTGTTAGAGAAAGTAGGCCGTCAGGTGTAATGTTAAAGAGTGACGGCCCAGAGCACATATACAAGTGACGGCGTCAGAAGTAGATCTAGGCCATCTGAGAACCCTAATGACGGCGAGCTGACGGCGTCAGAACCCATAACCTGACGCCATCAGAATGTAAAATCTATATATACTTTTCTATTTTTCATTCATTAGTGTGGAACTTTTGGTACAAGTTTGGGAAAAACCCTAAAGATGAATTTGGCTGTATTTTCAAGGGTTTTTCACCCTTGAATCCTTCATGTTCAATTAAAGATAAGTCCTCACTTAAATTAATCAATATGTCTATGTGTTGGTTAATTACATCTTATGCTTGTCTTTCAATTAACATGCTAGGCTAGATTTTTCTTGTGTTTGCTTAGATCTAATGAAACCTAACTATTAATTATTGGTTGATTGGTGTGTTATTACTT
>LBNU01000390.1:4856-31178 GCA_014162995.1 Artemisia annua
AAACTCCTTGAGTACGTACTGTTGTGATTTTTAACGAGCCAAACGAGTTGTAAAACACACCTAACGAATCTTAAGCCTTTAAAACACCAAAAACCATTAAACCTAATCAAAACAAGCAAACCAACGACCCAAAAGATGAACCATACGAATCAAAAAAACTAACCAAGCTAATCTATATCAACCTAAATCTATCCCTTGGCTCTGATACCACTTGTAGGACCTTGTATACAACTTCTTTCACAACTTATCTATGCTTATTCTAGAGAGAGAGTAGAGAGAGAGAGTGGAGACTTCATTTATAAGATAAGAACTTGTGTGTGTTATTGATGATGAAGCTCTCAACCTTCAAATGAAGGTTTACATACATAATATAGCACTAGGAATATTAGATTTAGGCTTTTACATGTTTAGCCCTTGAACTTCCTAGTTTATGCTAACTTGAACATATAACTTTTGAAACGCTTTCTAACGCAACCTATTACATGATATTAGACTTTAATGACCTACACTTCATATTATAAAAATACAAAGCTAACATAAGCTCACTGTCATTTCCATAAGCTCCCACACAGCTCATTTTCAAGCTCCTCAAAGTTTGTTTTTACAAAAGTTTCATTTTTTCAGTTGTATCACAGTTTTCCAAAAGAAAAATCAAAAATCATCAATTTTAATATTAGTGATAGCTTCTATTTAATAGGATTTATCTATTTTAATTTATTTTTCATTTTTTTATTAAACACTTAGTAGTTTCATATTTTTCCTAGGTTCCTGGTATTAAATAGTGTTTGTGTAAAAATTTTCATAATTTTATCTTTTCATTTGGTAATTCTAGTAATTAAAAGTAGTTTAATTAGTTTTAATTGGAAAATCAAAAAGAAAATCCATTAGTGTTTAATTTTAACCTCTAGCTTCTTTTTATATTTTTTCTAGCTTTTATTAATCATTTAGTATTTTTAAAAAATAGTTTTTTAATTGTCACTGTTCATTTGCTATTATCCCTTATTAAATTAGATTAATTAGCTTTTAATTAGTAATTAAGTAAATTAAATCTAAAAGAGGTTATTTATAAAGTTTAGGAACTTTTTATAATTTTTTAGGACTTCTGTACTTGTTAAATAGTTTTAGAAAAAGTTTGGTAATTTTATAAATTAGTTTAGTAATTATTTTAATTTAACTTAGTCTAATTAGTAATTAGTAATTAATTAATATTAATTAATTAAAAAGTCTAAAAAACATTTTTTTCTTTTTCTTAAAATTTTCTTTTATCATTTAGATTGTAAAAATATGTTTTTCATCATCTAGGTGTTTGTAGATTTCTATTTTCACTTTTATTTTCGTACGTGGACGTTTTAATTAAACGTAAACGTACATTTTTAGATTTGTAACGTTTCCAGTTTCCAGTAATTGTTTGTAGTGTTTATTTATCATTTTCAATTATAATTTCGTAGTTTAATTCCAATCAATCTCTTCTCCAATCATCGTTTCATAATCACTTGATCTCAAATTCGTTTTCGATACAAGTTCTATAGTGCAATTCTTTGGTTGACCAATTCCTATACTCTCCTTGGTGCATTGAGCCTTTTATAGTTTGACTTTAGTTGACCAATTCTTTGGTTGACTTTTGTTGACTGTTTCTAGGCCAACCAATGTAGTAACATCCAAGAGAATTGGGTAGGTAAAAGTAGACGGTTTGATGAATTCTATGCATGTGTGAATTCCATTAGGCGATCATTATCAGATTTTTGTGTCATTCTTTTAATAAGACCCGTGGATGAATTTGAGGAAAGCCCCTAACCATGACCATTAAGTATAACGAATTGTGGATCGTATGAGCGAGGAGATCTAGTTTCTAAGAACATGCCTTACAATCGAACCAGGATTGGAGATAGTTAGGGTTGAGCCCACCTAGAGCATGGCATGGTTAGGCACTACCATAATAGAGGAGAGACACATATGGATCTTGATTGGATGAGGAGGATATAGTAATAAACCAAGCCACCCAAGTACCCACAAGTCCTACCATCATTGGAGGCACACACACCACCCGTGACATACCCGGAAGAAGTAGAAGAGACTATAGGAACCCCAATAGAGGTTGAACCCTTGGACCAAACACAACTAGAGGATATAGGTTTGAATGCTTATAGTGATCACAACCTTACTCTTAGTTTTAGGGAATTTCCTAGTTTTGATGAACCGGAGCCTCAACCAAAACCGTTACCTAATCTTCCATCCTTGGATGAAAATTTAGGAATTGAGATAGGTCCCGATCCACCCATCAAACCGTATAGTACGGGTAGTTTTACGATGAAGGTAGTAGACTCTAAACCATGTGGAATGGAAGCCAATATAGGAGTGAACCATGACCTTACATACTTACATCACCCATTCATGATTGATCACAAGAAACATTATGGGTTTAAACCAGGTTTATTAGGTCAAGATGGGTTATTAACTAGGAATCTCTCTAAGTTGATAGAAAATGATCCCTTTCTAGGAGGAAACTTTAATTCACCCAATGACCCAATTAAACTAGGTAAGGTTATGATGAATGGAGCACACCCGTTTGAGCATATAATTCATCCACCACTCTCTCCTCACGAGGCATACTTCCACCAAAATGGTGTGTATCGCTACTATCACCCGCACTTAATCCTAAGTGTAGGGAAAACCTCCCCTATTTCTGTTAAATAAGGGTAGAGTCAGGCTCGTGACTCGAACCAAAACAAGCGCTTATTGGGAGGCAACCCAAGCTTTATTTGCTTTGTGTGTTTTGTTTGTTTGTTTATTTGATTTTATTTGCTTCCGTATGTAAATTATATTTCTTGCTATTAATTCATGCTTCAAACTAAATTGTGAAAATGCTTTATTTTATTTTTAACTTCGTCTTAATCAAATATAAAGGTAATTCGCAAAAGCTAAGTGTAAGAGACATCCAAATCGGTTAATATAGAACGAATGAACATGAATCATAACAATGAAATTAATTTACATATTCGTAATTGTTAGAGTCAAATGCTTGTATCGAGTCATAATGATTTTTTCTGCAGAATTCCCAGGAATTGAGACAAAGGTTTTCCAAGAAATTTTCCGGAAACTCAAATTAAACTTTCTGTCAGAACACTCTGACGGCGTCAGGAGTTAATACCTGACGACGTCAGGTGCAAAAATCTGGAATTTATTTGTTGATTAAAGTTTACTAACGGAACTTGTATGTTTGTTAAAATCTCTCTTATGAATTCCAGGAAATCTATAGAAAAATCATTCCACAAGCATTATATCTTACTTGCTTTCTAGGAATACGTCTATATATATATGAATAATGCCGCCGATTTTATGCAAGGTTTCTTGTAGTGTTTCCATGTTAACAGGTTATTTAGGACAAGAAGATGATGCATATACTAGAAGGGAAGCTTTGATAGTTCATCTTCTTGGAGGAGGATCTAACCGTGTTACTTCACTTGCATAAAGAACGAACCAGGGGAGTATCCGATTTCATTCTTTTAACCTTTTATCTTTTCCATTTCTTATTTTCGAACATTGGGGACAATGTTCAACTTAAGTGTAAGGGGGGTAAATAAGGGTAGATTAATGATACCTCATAGGATACCATTATGCTTGATTTTTGCTTGTTTGATAGTAATTGTGTAATAAAACTGAGAGAAACACTTGTTAGAGTAATTTTAGAGCAAATTTAAAATTTTTTACATTAATTAGGAGGGAAACTTTAGTCCTAATAAGCGTCTCATGGATAGGAGAATTTATGACTAGCACAAAAAACCGTACCACCAAAAATTTTCCACCCAAATATGTGAGGTTCACCCCTAGAATTGGTAGGAAGAGAAGCACTCAACTTTAGTGCCCATGTGTGTACCGGTAATACTTAGATTCTAGAACTTGCGTTAGTGACCATTCCGAGTCCACAAGTGAGACTACATTCGTGTAGATTAGGATTAACTACATGATAAGAGGCATTAGGATAACCCTTGTTTTAAACCTGTATTATAATTACATTGGCTACATTGGTCAAGTAATTCTCCCACACCTTTGCGATGTACCCATCTTTGGTACACGATACCCCTAGTACACCCCTCAGAGCCTATCCCTTTCGTTTCTAACTTTAAGCATCATACTTAAAGGAAGAATTTGTTTACAATCCACCCCAAATGTGCAACCAAATCGCCTTAGCCTACCTTGTATGCACTCACCTTTAGTGCATTATTGTTATTTGTTAAACCCTTGTCAATTATCTAATTAGTTACGTTGTTGCTAAGTCGAGTCATATCTTGTACATATTGTTTTGGGATGATTGGGACTCATGGGTAAAGTACTAGTGTTATGGAGTAATGGGGAAGAACATCATTTATTACCCCCATATGTGCTAAACGTTTTCAAAAGTACTCCAAGTGTTTTAATTATTTCAATTCGAGTCGTAGAATAGTAAATGTAAAGTATGTAAAAGTTCAAGTGTAAGGGGAAAGCTTAATCCCCATTGATGTATTATTTTGGATGGTAGGGTAAAAAGGTATGCAAAAAAAAAAAAAAAAAAAAAAAAAAAAAAAAAAATCGAAAAATCAAGAAAAATACAAAAAAATTAGAAAAAGAAGAAAAAGAAAAAAAAAAAAACGGACTACCATCCACACCTATCTTTTATTTCTTAGTTTTGTTTTGTTTTGTTTTTGATAGTTTAAGATTGAGTCTAGTCTTGGCTTGGCAACGCCACTTGTATATGTAACTAAATAAGATGATTGACTAGCCACCAGTAAACTATCCCTTATCCAACCAAACCGTGTTTTTCCATATCCCTAAACCTCCCGTTATAACCCTTTTGTAAAGCCCTCTTTGATAGTTATCCTAGGTGCTTACGCCTTAGTGGAGAAGGTTTTGATCCTCTCTCAAGCCTATGGTAATCTATTTATTATGACAGGTAGTGAGTGATATTGTCCATTTCCTTTACATTATATCTACATATTATCAACCGAGAGATGTGAGTATCCAAACACTACATGAGAGGTGCTAGTATATTTTCTCCGTGCTTATTTTGAGTAAAGCGGAACGACTAAATCTTGTAATTACTTTTAAGTTCGCATTAAATGACCTCTAACTTGTTTTTCAATTGGGAATAAAAGCGCATTTGCTTGAGGACAAGCAAATCTCAAGTGTAAGGGTATTTGATGAGACGAAAAATGTTACGTTTTTAGGGGTCGGTTTGAGTCCTAATTCGTATGTTTTTGGTTTGGATTTCACCCAAAGTCGTTTCTTTTCTCATTTTAGGTACTTTTGAAGGGAAAATCACAAAAGAAGCATTTTCGGGCGTTTTCGGAGTGAAAAAGTGCGGAAAACAACAAAAACTCAAAAGACCTTGAAGATTACAGAAGGTGACGCCGTCACACTCTACAAGGTGACGCCGTCAGGAACAAGTGAAGTCCAGAATTGGAAAAATACTCGTGACGGGCCAGAGAGTTCGTAGTGCAAATTGGTGACGCCGTCAACCAAGGCCGTCAGATCTGGAACCAGCAATTATGACCACGTCAAGGAAGGCCGTCTGAAAACCCTAATCGCCGAGCTGACGACGTCACCTATTGGGTTGACGCCGTCAGCCCGCGTTTTCTATATATATAGAACGATTTTTCTTTACTTTATATAACTTTGGAGAACTAGAGTCGAATTTTGGTGTGAAGAACTTTAGGGTTAAACCCTAGTTCGTGTATTAGTGACCTTAGAGGGTATCCTAACCCCTCTAACTTGCATGTTTAATCCAAGATAAGTCTTTATTCATACAATATGTCTATGTGTTGTGTGATTTATGCTTGTACTTGTCTTTCTTTTAACATGCTAGGCTAATTTACTTTGTGTTTGCTTAGATCTAATGAAACCTAACTATTGATTATCATGTGATGTGTATGTTGTGATTGTATTTGGATGAATGTTTCATCTACGTTAGACTAGAGAAAACTGGCTAATCTCCTATACGGTAACAAGCTTGAACGTCTTTAGAAACGTGAATCGTATGTGCGTTATCGATTTTAAGGTAGTATTTCATGCATAGGTTGCTATCGGTGAGCTCATGATAGGATGCTTGACGTATCGTCATAGAGTGAGGTAGGAACTTATAGAGTTAGGGAATTGAACGCACTCCCTACGACTTGTTAGGAATACACCCGTCATCCACGCAAACTCAACATACTAATTACATGGTAAAAGATAGTTAGGGAGTAATGAAATCTAAGTAAACACTATTCTCCACCACTGATTTTCTCTAAAACAAAAAAATACAAAAATATAAGTAGCTTAGAAGTAGATAACTTGGGTTAGTTGACTAGCAACTAATTCCGCCCTATCCTCCAAAACCAGAGATTTTACTGCTTTCATAAAATATAAAAATACAAAAAGAATCTTCCTCCACCCTTAGACCTAGATTAGAGTAGCCTTTAGCCTAACGAACACTATTCCCTGTGAGAGAACGATCAATCCCCCGGTACTTGCCACTACACTATACTACATCGGTCAGGTACACTGCCTGGTGGGGATTGCAAGCTTCTCGAGATCCCTCGAGAGGTAAAACGTAGTGCATGTTGCAATCCACGCGCATCAGGATAAGTATAAAGATGAGAGTAAAATTCGGTAGGGTTAGTTATGTATGGGTAAGACTTAAAAAATCAACTCCCAATAAATGCGTATACCGTTATTTTGGCATGTATCCCTTCCATAACGAAGTATTTGACTTTTACCCCGTATTTTTGACTGTTGGAACAGTACTTTCCACGTAACAGTACTTTCCACGTCAGCAGTACTCTTCAAAGCAGTACTTTCCCAAAGCAGTACTTTCAATTAAAATTGCAAGCAGTACTTTCCCATTCTCTTTACCACAAATGAATAATGTTAGGTCACCATATTGTAAACACAAGTATAGATTTGATAGAAATGAGATGAGAAATAGAGTTTGGTTGATTAAATCAAATATGAAGAATAAAAGTGCAAGAGTTTCCTTATGTAAATGAAATAACCAACAAGAAATTTGTTTACATCATATTCCTATTTATAGGAGAGGAGCTAGGGCAACACTCCCTTTCTCCTTCCTTTCACTAAACGTATGGGCTTAAGGCCCATTGGACGTGTCCATAGTCATACACGTTCCATACATAACATAAATGACTTAGCAACCTATTATAATGACGGAAATAACCGAGACTTGATAAAATGTAGATACACTTAGGTTCTAACAAATACACAAGAGCAAAATCATCAAATAGAGAGACCTAAGTTAGGTGAATCCTTAGGATACCACAATCCTAACTTAGGTTGGTGCTTGAGATAACTAAAAATCCTCTTGACTGCATTCATATGAGAGACCTTGGGTGTGACCTGATATCTTGCACATAAGCATACAGCAAACATGATGTCAGGTCTAGATGCAGTTAAGTACATAAGACAACAAATCATTGATCTGTAAAGCTTAACATCCACAGCTGCTCCATCTTCATCTTTTCCTAATGAGTTTGAAGCTTTAATGGGTGTGGTGACTGGCTTCATAGTACCAAAGTTAAACTTTTTAAGAATGTCAGTGACATACTTATCTTGACTGATGAAAATTCCAGTACTTGATTGTTTAACTTGAAGCCCCAAAAAGAAAGTTAATTCACCCATGGAACTCATTTGAAACTCATTTTGCATAAGCAGCTCAAATTCTTTCACTATAGACTGTTTTGTAGCTCCAAAAATAATATCATCCACATATACTTGAACAAGCATAATATCCTTTTTGTCTTTTTTGATAAACAAAGTCTTATCAATTGCACCTCTCCTGTAACCATGTTGCAATAGAAAAGTGGAGAGTCTTTCATACCAAGCTCTGGGAGCTTGATGAAGGCCATACAGTGCCTTGATAACTTTGTAGACTTTGTTTGGATGTTCAGGATCCTCAAAACTAGGAGGTTGTTTAACATAAACTTCCTCTGTAATTTTGCCATAAAGAAAGGCACTTTTGACATCCATTTGATAAACAGGAAAGCCCATATAAGAAGCAAAAGCAAGAAATAATCTTATTGCTTCAATCCTTGCAACAGGAGCAAAAAATTCATCATAGTCTACTCCTTCTTCCTGTCTATATCCTTGTGCAACCAATCTTGCTTTGTTCTTGATGACATTACCTCTTTCATCTCTTTTAACTCTGAAAACCCATCTAGTACCAATAACTTTCTGTCCATCTGGTAAATCACATAATACCCAAACATCTTGAAGTTTGAATTGAAGAAGTTCTTCTTGCATGGCTTCAACCCAACTCTCTTTAGCTAATGCTTGTGATATTGTCTTGGGTTCTTCTTGAGAGATAAAGCAAGCAAACATGCATGTTTGTTGATCCTTATGATTCAGCCTGTTTTGTTTATAAACAAAGCTAAGTAAAGCATTATGTGACTTAGTGATATTCTTAGCTTTAGATCTTGTGATGACTCTTGAAGTGGGAGATCCAATGATTTTACTAGTAGGATGATTCTTATGAACTCTTGAAGTATGAGTTGTGGGAACTTCAAGATCAGCTTCCAAATTTGTGTAATCAGGACCTTATTGTGAGAATATGCCTTCATCTTGCAACTCATCATCTGATTCTTCAAAAGCAGGCATGGATAGACCATCAAAATCATCAGTGTTGGTCCAATTGGTTGAACCTACTCCACCAGAAGTACTTTCAAAGTGAGCAGCAGTACTTTGATCCAAAGTACTGGGATCCAAAGTACTGTGAGAGTGATTTGTAGACTTTCCTTTTTTCTTCTCTGCTTCATAGGCTCTTCTTTGAGCATCTTCATAGGGTTTTGCTAGTGTTTCTTGAAAGAGCATCCTATTAAGTTCATCTTGAATAGCTTGATCTTCATCAGAGATTATGGAAGTTGGCTCAACAGTACTTCTCTCCTTTTCAATGGGAATGAGTTCTACATCAGGAACATCTTTAGGGCTAACATTGACTCCATGAACAATGTACTGTGAATCTTCTTCCTCTGAATGAACAACTTGATTCTCCTCCCTAACAGGTACATAGTTCATAGAAGGAGTCAAAACATCAAGGTCAAACATCCAATCAGGACCTTTACCTTTTTGATTTGTTTGATCTTCAAGGAACTCAACATGAAGACAGTCTTGAACCTTCCTTGTAGGCCTGTTATACACTCTAAATCCTTTACTATTGGTACAGTAACCCAATAGGTAGCCTTCATCTGACTTGCCATCAAATTTTCCCAGATTATCAATGGTGTTTAGAATAGTCAGAGGACAGCCAAAAGGTTTCATAAAACTAATACTTGGTTTCCTTCCCATAAGCAACTCATAGGGTGTCTTCAGCTGTGGTTTGGTGATAGACACTATATTCAACACATAACAAGCAGCACTTACAGCTTCAGCCCAAAATTGAATAGGTAGTAAATAATCTGCAAGCATTGTTCTTGCTGCTTCTATCAATGTTCTATTCTTCCTTTCTGCAACACCATTCTGCTGAGGAGTTCTAGCAATGCTAAACTCCCTCTTGATTCCTTTCTTGGCACAAAATTCATCCATAAGCTTGTTTTTTAATTCAGTCCCATTATCACATCTAATGGATCTGACTTTGAGTCTTAACTGATTTTCAAGGCTATTATAAGGTCATGAATAGCATCAAAGGTTTCATCTTTAAATCCCAAGAAAAAGACCCAACTAAATCTACTGCAATCATCTGTTACAACTAAGCAGTACTTTTTCTTGTCTAAGCTCTCAACAGAGACAGGCCCAAACAAATACATGTGCAACAACTCCAAAGGCTCTCTAATGGTTCTCTCCTCAAGCTTTTTGCATGAAGCTTTATGTTGTTTACCCTTCTTGGAAGCCAAACATGAGTGATCTGACTTGAATGTTTTAGAAGGTAAACCTCTAACTAGATTGCCTTTAACCAACTTGTTGATATTCTTGAAGTTCACATGTCCTAATCTTCTATGCCATAGATGTGCCTCTTCATGTGTTCCCTTTGCTACTAAACAAGTTGCTCTACCTGAAGAATTGACATTCTTCAAATCTAAACTTTAAACATCATTGGTTCTTGGTATTCTCAGTGTTACCAAGTGATCATCAACAAACTTGAACTCAGGAGAGAGAATTAAACATTATGTGTCAGTGAATAACACAGGGTACTTCTTGTCACAAATCTGAGAAACTGACAAAAGGTTGAACTTGAGCTCCTTCACATATCTAACATTCTCAAAATCAATGTATCCTGTCTTGATGGTTCCTTTGCCAGTAATTCTTCCTCCATCTGGATCATTTCCAAAAGCAACTTTTCCTCCAAAATAAGCCTTAAAATCTGACAGAATCTCCTTGTCTCCTGTCATGCTACCAAAGCANGTGTTACCAAGTGATCATCAACAAACTTGAACTCAGGAGAGAGAATTAAACATTATGTGTCAGTGAATAACACAGGGTACTTCTTGTCACAAATCTGAGAAACTGACAAAAGGTTGAACTTGAGCTCCTTCACATATCTAACATTCTCAAAATCAATGCATCCTGTCTTGATGGTTCCTTTGCCAGTAATTTTTCCTCCATCTGGATCATTTCCAAAAGCAACTTTTCCTCCAAAATAAGCCTTAAAATCTGACAGAATCTCCTTGTCTCCTGTCATGCTACCAAAGCAACCACTATCAATAATAAGATGATCTTGAAGCTCCTCCTCTGGGTTTCCCTGCATAAAAGATGAAAAAGATTAGTTTCTTTCAGGAACACAAGCCATTACTGACTTGTGTTCCCCTTGTGGAGTTACATACTTAAATTCTTTGAGTATGTAATTTCCACTGTTTTTGAAAACATGGTCAAGTATTATTGTTTGTGGTCCCAAAATCTGTGTTGGTTTTTCAACAACACTCTCTTTTTCATCAAAATTCTCTTTTGCAACAAAATTCTCTTTTTCACCCTTACTTGGTGAAAGTACTGTTTGTTCCCCATCAGTACTTTCTTTCTTAACCCAGTTGTTTTTAACACTTTGTTTTGATTTCTTTGATCTAGGTACTCTATTTGAGGTGTAAGGCCTTCTAGATTGATAGTAATTGGATCTCCTTGGTCGTACATTAGAATTACCTTGAGTGGGTGAAAACCTAGCAGTACTTTGAGAAGGTACTGCTTTTGTCTTACCAGTATCTTGAAAAATGTTGCCTGAACGTACTGGTGGTTTTGAAAAAGGTCTTTTCTGGTGAGGGTACCTATAGTCTTTAGAGAAATTACTATGGTTAACCCTATTTGAGTAATTCCAAGCTGGTTTGTTCTCCTTTGGCTTATGGTTAGCAGATTTGGTCTTAGGGAATTTACTTAAGTATTCTGAGTGAAAGTCACAGTCCTTAATCAAATGATGAGGGCTGTAACATACATAACATAACTTTCTATCCATATTCCCAAATCCCCTTCCTTGAGTTCTATAACCAAAACTTGCTTGTCTCTTTGGTGAAAAAGATTTTCTAAAATTAGCAGTATTTTGAAAAGTACTTCTTGAAGGTACTGTTGGATATTTAACAGTACTTTGAGAAGAGTTTGAAGGTACTTCTTATTTTGAAAAATCTTTAGAAAACATTTGAGCATTATGATCACACCCTGAACCATTAACTTTACTCTGTGTGTTCTCAACCTTAGGTTTCTCAATTGTTTCTTTTAAGGACTCAGAATTAGATGGACTAGAATTAGTTTGACCAGTAAGCTTTTTCCTAAATTCTAGATTATCTACTCCAAAACAAGAAACATCTGTCCTAGGTGGTTGAAGGGTACCAGTGGGTGGAGGTACTTCATTATATCCCTTGTTCTTCTTAAATTCAGGAGGTGTTTGATTAATTAATTGCTCATCACTAGATGTGTTGGCATCTAAGCTAATGAATTCTTCATCACTAGATGAAGTTACCTCTGAATTAAGTTGTTCCTTATCACTAGTGGGACTATCTTTTGAACTATCATACTCAACACCATAACCTAGTCCAGTTTTAACATTTGCTCTTCTTTGTTTTTCTACAAAACTAACATGTGAAAGACCAGATTCTTTCCAACTAGCAAGTTTTTCTAACAAATCATCCCTTTGCTTAGTGAGCTTTTCAACCTCAGAAACTTTACATCCTAACTTCCATTCACTCAATTTTAATTGATAGTCTTGTTGTTCATATTTTTCTGCCTAAGCCATTTCATTATTTTCATGAGTGATTATCTTGGGTTCCATTGACTCTAAAGTCAATTGATAGCCAGCTACCTCAGACCTAGCTTTTCTACAATTATCTCTTTCAGTCTCATATTCTTTAAGTAACTTTTGATAAAAATTACTACACTTAGAGCATACCTCAGAGATAGTGGATGAACTTGGTGAAGTAGCTACCATAGCAAACTGAACAGGTTCTTCTTCATTCTCCATGCTTCAATCAAAGCTTCCAAGACCATCTCCGGATTCCAAAGCAGCAAATCCTGGTTCTTCATCAGAGGCTGTGCTCCAATCTTCCAATGCAACATTACAGTAGGTGACTGGTTCATCTTCAAATTCATTGCCCCAATCAATCTCTGAAAGGGTTTCTTGAGCCGCCAATGCTGTTGGTTTTGATTCAACAACTGGAACTTCTTTTCTTTCAACCTTGGGTTGCTCATGAGTTCTGTTTGCCTGATATTTAGCAAACTTGCATTCTCTTGCAAAGTGACCAGGCTTAAGACAATTAAAGCATTTAATCTTTGACTTGTCAAAAGCTATACCCTGTTTAGCTTTGAAATCAATACCCCTGCCTGTTTTGTTAATGAACTTCTTGATCCTTGCAGTGATCATGGCAACTTGCCATCTGATGTCAATCTCTTCCAAAGCATCTTTATCAATTTGCATCAACTCTTCTTGATAGGTAATAGGTAAAGTGGCTTGTTGAGCAAAGAAGGAACATACAACATCATCACAGTTGGTGTTGTTGGATGGTGATGAAGAGGTGGTAATCATGGTTGTGCAGGGGTTCTGTTTAGCACTAACAGTACTTTGAACAGGATAAGCAGTACTTTTGGTGGAAGTACTGCTTCTGTTTTCAGAAGACACAAAAGCAATGTTATGAGATTTTGAATTGATTTGACCATTCATCTCATGCTCATACACCTTTAAGTTGTTGTAGAGATCATCAAAGTCCATAGAATCCAAACCAGGTTGTCCTCTGATCATAGTAGCAACCACATGCCATACAGATGGCAAACTTCTTAAGAACTTCAAGTTTGCATCTTCAACAGATACCTCTGCACCATATAATTCTAGCATACTAAGAAGATTTTGGAATCGGTCATATGCAGCTTCAAGGCCTTCTCTTTCACCAACAGTGAAGGTCTCAAAATGTTGCTTCAATAAGTTCCTATGCAACTTCTTTGAAGCATCATTACCTCCAAATCTTGTCTTGATAGCAGCCCATAATTGCTTTGCATCTTTAGCATCATGAAACTTGAGTAGGTGACAATCAGGAATAGCAGACAACAGTATGTTGAGATCCTTGTCTTGATTCCTCTTTGTAGCTGCTGGCAGGGCAGGTTGAGGTGGTTTAGGTTGTCCAGGAATTTTTACAGGTTCTTCAAGAACAACATTACTATTGACAATCACATCCCATAAAGCATGGTCTGTAATAGCAATGTACTGCCTCATCTTCATGCTCCAGAGATCATATTCTCCCTTCTTGATGATAGGAATTCTGAGTGAGGTGATGGATGGGATTGGTGCAGCTTTAGTCGACATCTTTAGGGTTTGTAGATAAATCGGTTTTAAGGGTTTCTTCTTAATCAGAATTTCCACACAAGCTCTGATACCACTTGTTGGATCGATATACTCTGACCAAACTACTATGTAGCTTGTAAGGGTTTAGTAATCTTGAATAAATCATAAATTACTAACAATGAAACACTGATATAACTTTGTTAGGTATGCGGAATCTACTTCAACAAAGCTAAGAAGAATAACTTTGAACTTCAACGATTATATTCAAACCAAACTTTGAACCTGCTTATTATACAGATTCACTAACAACCCTAATCGATAAATAACTCTAATATCGTACTTGCATGTATTCGTATATCTCTAATGCCAACCTAGGGATCCTTTTATAGGCACAAGAAAAACCCTAGTCGGATTACAATACTTGAACGATAAGTAAACTAATTCTAATCTAAGAATATTCTAGAATTACATAATAATCCTTAAACGTTTTGCATGTTAGTCCTTTAACATAGCAGTCCTTTGATGAGCAGTACTTTGACTTTCTTCATTAAGCAGTACTTTGACTTTCTTTATAAGAGCAGTACTTTGACTTTCAGCAGCAATTTGACTTTATAACCCAACAGAAAGTTTAGGGACCAACAATGTATTTTACTCTATTTTATATATACATTTTAAATAAACCATTTCGATCAAGCACTTTTCGTCGAGTAACTATATATATATATATATATATATATATATATATATATATATATATATATATATATATATATATATATATATATATATATATATATAATATATATATATATATATATATATATAAGTTTTATATAACGATAAGTATATATATATTTAACTTTTAACAATTAACACATTCTCTGAAACCGTCATATTCATCTTCTAACAACCTCCGTATTCGTTCACGTCTCTTCCGTAACACTCCGACGTATACCGTCACACTTCGTTTTCTATAATAATATATATATATAATATATATAAAGCTTAAACGTCAATATCATTCTTCACAACGTTATCCTTATCACCCATCGATTCATCGACGATCGATCACATACTCACAAGTTATATTTATATATAACTTTGATTTTGAATGTCAAACATTTAAACAAACACAAGTTTTCTTAATAACCGGTCATAGCGATTCAGCTAGACTTAGACTATCAAACACTAAGACTTGCCATATATTATCTAGGTTGTGTGTTGAAGCCCGTTCCATCTGTCGTTTGAGTTACGATACCTACTATCATTACCGAGAAATCAAGGTGAGTTCATAGCCCACTCTTAACTTTTTAAACCCTTTTGTAGGGAGATACATGCTACAAACCGAACACAAGCTTTTTAGTATGCTATGCCTGCTGTTATTATTGCTTAAATAGCTATTGCCATAAGTCCCTCGATCATGAACCTTAATCACTTGCGAGTGAACGTGAATAACTGTGAATAGATCTATTTGGGACTGACAATCCCCGTTTGAGTCTGCTAGGATGAGCCACCCAAACGCACTTATTTAAACAAACTCATAGGTTATTGGCAAATACCTATCCTGGGGGAACTATATACTTTACATCATGCTTGATTCTTGTCAATCATTGCGTGTCATGAGCTTAATGCAATAATTAACTTGATTTTTAACTTGTTTAATTGTAATTCGAATACAATTAACGCTTATACCTTGTGTTCAACTTTCAAACTTAAACATATGAATTTCACTCAACTTTTAGTTGACTTTTAGCATGTTTATCTCAGGAAACTAAGCATGGAAACTCAAGGCACGGGTGTAAAATAAATGTTTTATCATTCACTTTTAAATAAACATGCACGTCATATAACGTCAAACAATGAAACCACTTGTATTTCTGAATACTTGATCTTTTGAATGATAAACGTATCTTTTTCAAAATGCCTCATCGAGTCGTTTTCTATGATTATGACTAAGATCCACTACGTAATACCCCATGAAGTCTTCCGCTGTTACTATTCAAATTTTGGGGGTGTTACAGATTGAAATCAGAGCCATGGTTATAGAGAACCAGATGTATTTTAAAACACTGGACTATAACTACAGTTTTCAAGCGGACCATTTTAAAAACATAAACACCTTATGCCCTCCGTGCCTACACATTTCCAACATTTTAAGAAATGTTGCTTATTACATGAGTTTTAAAAATGCTAATATGTTTATGATTATGTTAATAACTTACATTTATTATTTGGGATTGTTACAGTACTATGTCTTCCGAACCACACCCCATCCATGTATCTTCTGATTCAGAGATTGAGGATCCTATGCCATTTTCAGACTTTGCCCCGGCAGCTATTCCGATGTCACCTGCTACTGACCGGTATATGCAGAGCCAGCAATTTCTACCGGCATCCAACTCAGATACTTCTCTTCCCCCTTCTCCACCCACGTTACCACCCACGTCGCTTGGTCTGGTCCGGCATCCAACTCAGATACTTCTATTCCGATGTCACCTGCTACTGACCGGTATAGGCGAGTGCGACGACTGCAGCCGTACGAACCTGAACCCTTTGGTCAGGCCTTCCGATATCACACAGGAGGTTAGGTTCACAAGATCACCGCTCGGAAACGAGTTTGTGTTCCACCCGCCTCACACACACCACCACCTGCACCAGCCGTATCACCACCCTCAGCTCCTAAGCACACTAGCACACCACCATCTCCTATGTCGATATCTTCACCACCACCACCTACCGTCTTCTACCGACAGACCACTACTGTTCCGTTACCATCCGCTACCCCACCTCGTGCCTCTCCACCACCTGTTGCACACAGTGATCCCCTGCCCATTCATAGGAGGATATACCCTTCACCCCTTTCCCCGTCAGACCCCTACTCTCAGGTCGTGATCGACGCCACCATCCACCGTAGGACCCGTAGGCGTATAGATGCTCGCCGATGGTCATTTCTGCTACCGATTATCCAGTATTGGAGATCCCAAGAGGGTGCCCCGAGCACTAGAGAACTAGGAGAGAGTTCGTCTTCAGCTACTTCGAGGACTCTTCCAGTCACTTGAGAACCCCTTCACCACACCGTACCCCTACTGGCAGCCTGACTAGTCCGTCATGAGGATCGTTTGGACGAGATCGTGGACATCCTTGACAACTTCCCTCGAAAGCACATCAAGAACCTTGCTGATGAGGTAGAGAACCTCGTGATTGGTCAGCTAGCGATGGAGACAGCTTTCGGCCATGTAGGTACTCGTCTAGAGAACGCCATTGGGACTATTACCCGATTGGTAGAGGGTATCGTTTCGATGCAGACAGTGATTGAGACACTAGACTCTGAGCTTGACCGAGTTAGCTCCCAGGTCCTGATTCTTAGGCTTATGGTTGAGGATTCCCAAGCTAGAGACAGAGCTAGAGACCAGACAGTCGAGATTTTGATGGATATGATAGTGAACCTTCAGCTCCGCCTAGATGGTGCACATGGAGGAGCATAGATCAGGGATATGTCAATATAGCTAGGAACTATCTTAGCCTACCAATGTTGTATTAATAAGGATCTTGTATTTCTATGTTGTAAAACTATTGAACAAGTTATTAATCGTATGTTGTGTGGATGTATTGATGTTGATTTTTGTTTTCCTTCCATGGTTGTTTCTTCATATGCATTGCATCTTTCATATATATTGTCTCATAAGATGTTGATTCATGCAAGTTAATTCAACCATTTATGCTTCATGTGTGTTGTGATTTGATTCAAACATATTGTGAATACACTATGCTGATTACTTGTATCTACAAATGTGAATCTAACTTATCATCCTCGTAAGACTCGATTTTGATGGTTTTGTTGTTATAAACTACACTCGATCAACTTACTATTCGCATTATTCCAACCTAACGTGACCATTGTGAGATTTCTAAATGTGTTTTTTCTTGCGATATTGTTAGACAAATGGCTCGCACAAGGAAAGCAACTAGAACCGCAACTCCCGAGACCGCAACTCCCGAGACCGCAACCCCTGAAACCGCAACCCCCGAAACCACAACTTCCACACCCGCCATGACTCCCGAAGCCATTCGCAGGGCAATCATCGACGGTGTTAACGCAGTCTTAGCTGAACAGGCAGCAGTAAATGCCCGCAACAGCGGCACGAGCATGCCCATGGGAGAAAGTGTGACAGCCGCAACCCGCAGGTGTACCTACAAAGACTTCATGAGTTGCCAACCGACCTCCTATAAAGGAATTGAAGGAGTGACTGAACTCGCTCACTGGTTCGAGCGTGTTGAAACCGTCTTCCAAAGGAGCGGTTGCACTGAAGACAACAAGGTCACCTTCGCTACTGGAAGCAACTTACAACCCATTGCTCCAACTTGCTATTCCTACGGAGAAGTAGGACACTTCAAGAATCGCTGTCCGAAAGGAAATGGCCAACAGAACAATGCTCGGGCAAGAGCATATGTGTTGAAAGAAGAAGACGCATCGCTAGACCCCGATGTTGTCACGGGTACGTTCTTACTAAATCAACATAGTGCTAGAATATTGTTTGATTCTGGAGCAGACAAGAGTTTTGTCTCCACCGCATTTGCCTCTTTACTTAACATCTCCCCCTCCCAACTTCACACTACCTACGAGATAGAAATGGCTAATGGAAACCTAATCGGTACCAACACTATTCTTCGAAATTGCACCCTAACCCTACGAGATTAACCTTTCCCCATCAACCTTATGCCTATCCCACTAGGAAGTTTCGACGCCGTCGTTGGTATGGATTGGTTATCTAGACATCGCGCCCGGATTCTCTGCAACGAGAAAGCCATTCATATTCTGCTGAATAATGAAACCCTCATCATCCATAGTGACAAGAATAAAACTCGTTATGATATAATCTCATGCATACGAGTAGTAAAACACATGAACGAAGGATGCCAAGCGTTCATGGTTCATGTAACGGAAAACAAGTCAAAAGAGAAACGACTTGAAGATGTTCCGATTTTCATGGAATTTCCAGAAGTATTCCCTGAGGATTTTTCCGGTCTTCCACCCTCCCGCCAAATAGAATTTCAGGTCGAACTAGTGTCTGGAGCGGCACCAGTGACGAAAGCACCTTATAGGTTAGCGCCATCTGAAATGAAGGAATTGGCAGGGCAACTGAAAGAGTTGTCAGATAAAGGTTTTATCCGACCAAGCTCATCACCCTGGGGAGCCCCAGTTTTATTTGTTAAGAAAAAGGATGGATCTTTTCGAATGTGTATCGACTATCAGGAATTAAACAAACTCACTGTGAAGAACCAATATCCACTACCTAAGATCGATGACTTGTTTGATCAACTACAAGGATTGAGTGTTTACTCGAAAATCGACCTAAGGTCCGGATATCATCAGTTGAGAGTCCGAGAAGTGGACATTCCCAAAACCGCCTTTAGAACGCGTTACGGACATTACGAATTTCAAGTGATGCCATTCGGTTTAACAAATGCACCCGCGGTGTTCATGGACTTAATGAACCGAGTGTGCAAACCTTACTTGGATAAATTCGTAATAGTGTTCATCGACGACATTCTAATATACTCTCGTAACGAGAAGGAACACGCCGATCATCTGAGGATCATCTTGGGTTTGCTCAAAGAGGAGAAATTGTATGCCAAGTTCTCCAAATGTGACTTTTGGATTCGAACTGTTCAATTTCTTGGGCACGTCATCAACAGTCAAGGTATTCACGTTGATCCCGCAAAGATAGAGACCGTAAAAGGTTGGGCCTCTCCTACGAGCGCCATGAAGATACGCCAATTCTTAGGTCTTGCCGGATACTACAGGAGATTTATAGAAGGTTTCTCGAAAATCTCAAAGCCTTTGACCGAACTAACCCAAAAGAACAAGAAGTATGTCTGGGGAGAAGCAGAGGAGTCAGCTTTCCAGCTATCAAAGCAAAAGCTTTGTGAAGCACCCATACTAGCCCTACCGGAAGGAAGCGAAGATTTCGTAGTATACTGCGATGCTTTATATCACGGTTTAGGAGTTATGTTGATGCAAAGAAGCAAAGTAATAGCTTACGCCTCACGACAACTGAAGAAACATGAGGAAAACTACACAACTCACGACTTGGAATTAGGAGCTGTAGTATTTGCTCTTAAGTTGTGGAGACATTACCTCTATGGCACCAAGTGCACAGTATTCACCAACCACAAGAGTCTCAAACATATCCTAGACCAGAAAGAACTGAACATGAGACAACGCTGCTGGCTAGAGTTACTCAGTGATTACGATTGTGAAATTCGTTATCACCCAGGAAAAGCCAGCGTTGTAGCAGATGCTTTGAGCCGGAAGGAACTACTTAAACCCCTTCCCTCCCAAATACTCGCCGCTCAATCCGAAGCTCTTAAAGAAGAGAATCGACCTAACGAAAAGATTTACGGCATACCTGAGAACAAGAATGGTTTTGTTAAGAGAGAAGATGGAATGCTCTGTTTCAAAGACAGAAGTTGGGTCCCTCTCTTCGAAGGCATTCATGATCTCATAATGCACGAATCCCAAAAATCCAAGTACTCCATCCACCCAGGCTCCAAGAAGATGTACCAGGACATCAAGAAACTGTACTGGTGGCCAAACATGAAGGCCAACATTGCTGAGTATGTCGGAAAATGTTTGACCTGCTCAAGAGTAAAGGCAGAATACCAGAAACCTTCTGGATTTCTCATTCAACACGAGCTTCCCGTATGGAAATGGGAACGCATCACTATGGACTTCATTACCAAACTACCCAAAACCCCCACCGGATTGGACACCATCTGGGTCATCGTCGACCAACTCACCAAATCCGCTCACTTCCTACCAATTAGAGAAACCGAAGAGATGAATACACTCACTCGACTATATCTCAAGGAAATAGTTTCACGGCATGGAGTGCCGATTTCAATCATCTCAGATCGTGATAGTCGCTTCACATCTCATTTTTGGAAGTCTTTGCAAAAATCCTTAGGAACCAAATTAGATATGAGCACAGCTTATCACCCCCAAACCGATGGACAGAGTGAAAGAACCATCCAAACCCTAGAGGACATGCTCCACGTATGCGTCATCAATTTCGGTAAAGGTTGGGAAAGACACCTACCTTTAGCCGAGTTCTCCTACAACAACAGTTATCATGCCAGCATTAAGGCGGCACCCTTCGAAGCACTTTATGGCCAAAAGTGCAGATCACCTGTTTGTTGGGCCGAAGTTGGAGATGTACAGCTCACAGGACCAGATCTCGTTCTTGAGACGACAGAGAAGATCGTTAAGATCAAACAACGTCTACAAGCGGCCAGAGACCGACAAAAGAGTTACTCTGATGTAAGGCGGAAACCTATGGAATTCCAAGTTGGAGACAAAGTAATGTTGAAAGTATCTCCTTGGAAAGGAATGGTACATTTCGGTAAACATGGAAAGCTAAACCCCAGATACATTGGTCCCTTCAAGATCCTAGAAAGGATAGGACCAGTGGTATATAAGCTGGAGCTACCAGAGGAACTGAGCCGAGTACACNGGAAAGGAATGGTAAAGTAATGTTGAAAGTATCTCTTTGGAAAGGAATGGTACGTTTCGGTAAACGTGGAAAGCTAAACCCCAGATACATTGGTCCCTTCAAGATCCTAGAAAGGATAGGACCAGTGGTATATAAGCTAGAGCTACCAGAGGAACTGAGCCGAGTACACGACACTTTCCACATATCCAACCTTAAGAAGTGCTTATCCGATGAATCCCTCGTCATTCCTTTAAAGGAAATCCAACTCGACGACAAACTTGTCTTTACGGAAGAACCCGTAGAAATCATGGACAGAGAGATCAAACAACTGAAACACCACCGCATCCCCATTGTCAAAGTTCGCTGGAACTCTAAGCGAGGACCAGAGTATACTTGGGAATGCAAAGATCAAATTCGTGCCAAGTACCCACATCTCTTCCATAGACACCCCTGACAACCCTCTCAGACTTGAATTCCGAGACGGAATTCATTGTAAGAGGTAGGTACTGTAACCTCTCATAATTTTCCCGAATAATAATATTCTAAAACTATGATTTTAGAAATCATCACGTTAATTAAAACCCATTTATACCGGTAACAAATTTTTTTATTATGCTATGCTATTTTTAATCACAACGAGTATTGTGATTACCGTTTACCTAGGAACGCTCACACACAACCCTTGATAGTCTAAGAATCGCGAATTCATTTAAAACCTTTAACGTTTACACGTTTTGTCATTTAACCACACACGTTCAAACAAATTCCCGAGCTCACGAAAATTTCCACAAATACTCGTTAACTATATTGGAACTCGACACAATACACAAAACTTGTCAGATGGGCCTGCTAGACCCATTGGGCCTTGGCCCACTCCTTCCGTTAACCAAACTCACCAAACGGACCCTTTTATATGTATTCTTTCCTTTTCTTTCGCTGGCCCAACCCACGACACAAACCCAACTCCTTTATAAGCCCAAAACTCTTATATAATTTTTCGTAAAACCTTCCCAACGTGCGTTTACTTTGGCTCGTTTCCTCCTAATCTACCTTAACAACATTGATAAGGCGAAAAGTGTACCGCTTTTCGGGGGTCATTTAAGCCCTAAATCGTATTTATTTGATCAATTATTGCCCTAAATCGTTCCTTTTGTCATTTTAGGTACTTTGGAAAGAAATTCTGGAAAAGGAAGCATTTTGGACGTTTTTGGAGCATAAAAGTGAAGAATTCGACAAAGTGCTAAAGTCTGCTGGAATAGTACCCTTGACAGCGTCAAGCTTGGATGTGACGCCGTCAAGCCTTGATAAGCCAGAACGAATTTTGGGAGATTAAAGGGGGACGACGTCAAGAAGGCCATCAAGAAACCCTAAGCACGATGAGGTGACGGCGTCAAGGCTACAACGTGACGCCGTCAGATCTGTTTTCCTATATATATTCTCATAATTTTTAGTCATTAGGGTGGAACTTTTTAGGGAGAAACCCTAGACGAATTTTAGCAGCTTTTTCAAGGTTTTTCACCCTGAGATCTTCCATGTTACATTGAAGATAAGTAATTAATTAATCATTCAATATGTCTATGTGTTGTTTGATTCTATCTTGTTCTTGTCTTTTGTTTAACATGCTAGGCTAGGTTTTCTTTGTGTTTGCTTAGATCTAATGAAACCTAACTATTGATTATTGATTGAATGGTGTGTTATTGATTGTATTGGATGAATGTTTATCGATGTTAGGCTTAAGAAAACTGGCAGACTTCCAATTGGTAACATGCTTGAACGTCTTAAGAAACATGAACCAAGGTGTACTAAGGTTATTTGATTGTATTTAATGCATGAGCGAATTCTAGTGATCCCATGTTAGGAGCTTCTTAGCCGGCTCGACATAGGAGTGAAGTAGGAGCTTATAGAGTTGGGGAAGTCCGTACACACCCCCACGACCGTTATTAAGGAATACAATCCGTCATCCACGCAATTAATACACACTAATCAATCGGTAAAAGATAGTTAGGGAGTAAGGAAATCTAAGTAAACACACTTCTCTCCATATAGTTTTCACAAACATTTATTTTCTTGTTATTTTATTTTATTTGCATTAGTAGTTATTTGGGTTAGTTGACTAGCAACTAATTCCGCCCACTCCTTCAAACCCGAGATTTTTACTTGCTTTCCTAAAAATAATAAAATACAAAAAGAATCTTCCCTCACCCCTAGACCTATTAGAGTAGCTTTTCAATCCTAACGACACTATTCCCGCAGAGAACGATCAATCCCCCGGTACTTGCCACTACACTATACTACATCGGTCAGGTACACTGCCTGGTGGGGATTGCAAGTTTCTCAAGATCCCTTGAGAAGTAAAACCCTAGTGCGTGGTCGCAATCCCGCGCATCAAAGTTTTTGGCGCCGCTGCCGGGGAATAGTTATTGTTTAGGTTGAATTTTTATTTTATTTGGTCTACTCGCTAGATTCCTTTCTAGTGAGATTTTTATTTTATTTTTCTAGGTTTGCCTTTAGTCTATCTTTTTCTGCTCTATCCATTGCTCAGTTCTTCCTTGGCCATCATGGTAAACGAAGATCTCTCCAATCTCAGAGTCACTAGGAGTCGTAGTTCATTAAGGGACCTTATTCCACTTTACGCAGAACCTAAAAGGGAAATGCGAAGGTTAAGGCGACCCTTTGCAACACCTAAACCACCTGGTATTGCCATCAACTTTGATGATGCCCTCTCTGATGAAGAATCCGATCATCATCTTACACCCCCGAGCCCTCTTTCTAATCACGATATAGAGATTCCCGAAAACCCAATGCCTAAATGCCTCAAGGATTACTCTTCTCCCACTCCTCATGGTTTCTCCAATGCTATTGTTTTTCCAAATGAACACACGAATGAGGTCTTGCGTGCACCCGATGTTTGGCTTGTCCAAAGTGTATGCAAGTTTCGCAGATTAAAAACTGAAGATCCAATCCAACACATCAAGGACTTCCTGAAAATAGTGGATATCCTCCATACGGATGGGGCCACTAGAGATACCTCCCGGCTACGATTCTTTCCATTCACCCTTTATGAAAAAGCCGGAGATTGGTATAACCAACTTCCATCCGAGTCCATCTTCACATGGGAACAGCTTATCTCAAAATTCTAGGAGAAATTCTTTCCCATAGGAAGAACCTCAATATTGAGAGACGAAATCCTCCGCTTCCATGTTGAACTAGTTGAACCTATTCACAAGTCTTGGGTTAGATTCAAGGATCTAATTAGACAAGTCCCTGATCATGGCATTGAACTCTGGCTTCTTGTCCAAAACTTTTATGACAGTGTCTCTAAGAACGACCAATTGGGCATTAATAATTCATCAAAAGGAAGAATAGCCAAGCTAAGCGCTGAAGAAGGATGGAATAGGATTAAGGAATATGCAAATGATCAAGACGGTACTTGGGATGAACCCGATTCGATCATGAGCGCTTCCAAGATCATGAAAGAGCCTTCTTTTGATAACCGGTTGAGTAAGTTGAATAAACAAGTATCTAATCTAGACAAGTCGCAACCAACTAAACCATTATCAAACCCATACTTGATCTGTGATCAATGTGGTGGCCCGCATGAAGTGGAGGAATGCGGGGATGATGTCACCACCGAACAAGCATGTTTGTCAAGCCACGACATCTTTGATGATCCCTCCCTCTTAACTTTCTACCAAAACAATGATCTTACCCCTTGGGGAAATCTNAAACCCATACTTGATCTGTGATCAATGTGGTGGCCCACATGAAGTGGAGGAATGCGGGGATGATGTCACCACCGAACAAGCATGTTTGTCAAGCCACGACATCTTTGATGATCCCTCCCTCTTAACTTTCTACCAAAACAATGATCTTACCCCTTGGGGAAATCTTGTGAGAAGTGAGGAAGGAGGAGAATATCCTGACTACAAGGTTAGGAGCACTCTTGAGGATGATCTTGGGCATTTCACACTTGAAAAGAATCTGCAACTGAAAGGTCTCAGCAACCTCATCACTAGCCAACAAAATGAGTGGAGAACCAAATTCGCAGAACTCAACGCCACTCTTGATAGCCTTGAACAACCTCAAGTGGGTCAAAAAGATCCTTTACTCGCCATTACCACTCGTGCTGGAACAACTACTAAGGATCCACCTTACCCAACTCAACAATCTAACGTCACAGAACCCGACACCCCTCACGAGGAAGAAAGTACTGTGAACGATGGGAATCCCGAGCAACCCCCTACAGTAACCCCCTCTCTACCTACTCTGACCAAACAGCCCACTAAAGTCCCATATCCGTCCCGCCTCAAGAATCAAAAGGTTGAGAATGATAATAAAAGATTGTTGCCATACTTGAAGGATTCGGTCGTCACCATACCCCTTCTTGATGAATGTTACCATATGCCCAAATATAGTACATACTTCAAGAAACTGCTAACCAACAGAAAAAGGCTCGAGGGTCTTGTAACCCTAGGAGAAGAATGTTCTGTGGTGACCCAACGAGGACTACCAAAGAAGGGGGACGATCCCGAGAGTTTCACCTTGCCCTGCTCCATAGGATCACTTTCAGTCAAGAATGCTCTAGCTAACTTAGGGGCAAGTATCAATCTTATGCCGCATTCCATGTTCCTCAAATTGGGGTATTCAGGATTAAAACCAATGTAATACCCCGTAATTTACCTAGTCATTAATTATCGCTAAACACGAAGTAATCTATTATGAAGGTTTAATTAACCGTAATTTACCTAGTCATTAATTATCGCTAAACACGAAGTAATCTATTATGAAGGTTTAATTAACCATTTTCATGTTTATTTTTTTTACGACTATGAATGATATTCGTCAACTAATTATGGGACGTCACTCACATTTCATGCAAACGACACCGCACGCGTACCGACATTGCAGTAGATATGGTTTAAGTCAAATAAATACATTTCTGAGTAAATAATAATATTTATTATTATTTTATTAAAAGAAAATCAATAAAAGCTTTATTTTACGCGTATGTGTCAAAAAATGTCAAATCGGGACTTAACAGGAGCATTTTAGCTAAACCCGACACACACAATACACAATAATTTTCAAAATCGTTTCCCCATTCCTTTATTAGTTTTTCCG
>LBNU01000390.1:37246-72794 GCA_014162995.1 Artemisia annua
AAGGATTCGGTCGTCACCATACCCCTTCTTGATGCATGTTACCATATGCCCAAATATAGTACATACTTCAAGAAGCTGCTAACCAACAGAAAAAGGCTCGAGGGTCTTGTAACCCTAGGAGAAGAATGTTCTGTGGTGACCCAACGAGGACTACCAAAGAAGGGGGACGATCCCGAGAGTTTCACCTTGCCCTGCTCCATAGGATCACTTTCAGTCAAGAATGCTCTAGCTAACTTAGGGGCAAGTATCAATCTTATGCCGCATTCCATGTTCCTCAAATTGGGGTATTCAGGATTAAAACCAACCCGTATGAACATCCAACTAGCCGATAGATCGGTCAAATACCCCATAGGAATATGTGAAAACGTGCTTGTTAAGGTAGGGAAGTTCAAATTTCCAGTTGACTTCGTCATCCTTGAAATGGAGGAAGATGACCTAGTGCCCATCATTCTAGGAAGACCATTCCTTGCAACTGCTCGTGCTGTTATTGATATTCATGATGGCAAACTAACCTTACGACTAGGGGCCGATAGCTTAACCTTCGACATCAAGGACACAATGAATCTTTCCTTCGAAGCAGCTAACCGGCTGTATTTCATCAGAGAAGTCGATGAACTATCCGACGTGATTGACAATTGTGTAGATGAACAAGTAGAAGCTGGTTGGTTGCGCAACGAAGCTCTCTCACCCATCTTAGAGGAGGAGAAGACTATGGATGTTAGCGCAGTCTCCTTCTATCCCAGACAAGAAATCGAACAGCTTGAGCTTCGTAAACCTGAGAATAAACTTAAACCATCCATTATCGAGCCACCTACGTTAGAACTTAAGGAACTCCCAAACAACCTTGAATATGCTTTCCACCAAGGAGAAGATCAACTTCCGGTAATCATAAACTCTTCTTTGAAAAGTGAACAAAAAGATAAACTCTTAGGAGTTTTAAGATAATATAAAGGAGTTATAGCATGGAGTGTAGCCGACATCAAGGGGATTGACTCAACCTTTTGCACGCATAAAATCCTCATGGAGGAGGATTATAAACCTTTCGTGCAACCTCAAAGGCGAGTAAACCCCAACATAAAGAAAGTCGTAAAAAAGGAAGTCATCAAACTCCTAGATGCAGGGCTAATTTACCCAATTTCAGACAGTCCATGGATAAGTCCTGTACAAGTTGTACCAAAGAAAGGAGGAATGACGGTGGTGAAGAACGATAAGGATGAGTTAGTGCCTCAAAGAACAGTAACCGGGTGGCGTGTATGCATCGATTATAGGAAGTTGAACGATGCAACCCGAAAAGATCATTTCCCTCTCCCATTCATCCATCAAATGTTGGAAAGATTAGCAGGACATGAGTACTACTGCTTCCTGGATGGGTTCTCAGGGTATTTCCAAATCCCTATCGCTCTCAAGGACCAAGAAAAGACTACGTTTACATGCCCTTATAGCACCTTCGCCTACAAACGAATGCCCTTTGGACTATGTAACGCCCCCGCCACTTTCCAACGTTGCATGACTGCAATCTTCCATGAGTTAATGGAAGACAGCATGGAGGTCTTCATGGATGATTTTTCAGTCTTTGGTGACTCTTTTGATCGCTGTCTTTCTAACCTCGAAAAAATGCTCCAACGTTGTGAGGAGACTAACTTGGTACTAAACTGGGAAAAGTGCCATTTTATGGTGAAAGAAGGGATTGTGCTTGGGCACAAAGTCTCAGGAAGTGGAATTGAAGTAGAACGGGCAAAAATTGAGGCTATATCCAAAGTTCCTTATCCAACCACCGTTAAGGCAATCCGTAGCTTCTTAGGTCATGCTGGCTTCTATAGGAGATTCATTAAAGATTTCTCAAAAATAGCTAGACCAATGACTCAGTTGCTTATGAAGGATGCCTCGCTCGACTTCTCTCAAGAATGCAAGGTTGCATTCGATCGATTAAAGCAGGACCTCACACAAGCTCCGATTATGGTTACCCCTAATTGGAATTTACCATTTGTAATCATGTGCGACGCTAGCGATTACGCTGTTGGGGCAGTGTTAGGGCAAAGACTTAACAAACACTTTCCGCCAATATACTACGCTAGCAAAACCATGAATCCTGCTCAAGAAAACTACACTACCACTGAAAAGGAATTATTGGCCGTGGTATTTGCTTTTGATAAGTTTCGCCAATATCTTGTCCTTTCAAAAACAGTTGTTTTTACGGATCATTCAGCTCTTCGATATCTTTTCACTAAACAGGATGCTAAACCGCGATTAATTTGTTGGATCTTACTATTGCAAGAGTTCGATGTAGAGAATCGTGATAAGAAGGGATCAGAGAATCTTGCGGCTGATCATCTCTCTCGACTCGAAAACCCCAGCCTTAGTGAATCTGACAAGAGTGAGATTCGGGATTCATTTCCTGAGGAGCAGCTCATGTTAATAAATGATTCTGAACCATGGTATGCAGATTATGCTAATTACCTGGCAAGTAGGGTTATTCCTGAACATATGAACAGACATGAAAAGAAGAGGTTCTTCAATCAGTTAAAGTACTACTTTTGGGACGAACCTTTCTTATTCCGTAGATGTCCAGATCAAGTAATCAGGCGTTGTGTTTCTGAAAATGAGGCAATCGGAAATATGAAAGAATGTCACGCTGGTCCATCTGGAGGGCATCACGGAATGAACACTACTGCGCGAAAGATTTTCGACGCGGGATTCTATTGGCCTACAATATTTCGTGATGTGAGGAGAATGATACAGACTTGTGACGCGTGCCAAAGAGCTGGGAATATCTCTAGGAGGGATGAAGCACCTCAAAATTATATACAAGTGTGTGAGGTTTTTGATGTTTGGGGAATTGATTTCATGGGACCCTTTCCATCTTCAGGGGGGAATGAATACAAGTTACACTTGTGTAATGTTCCAGCATAACCTTTCTTTTCACTGGTCCCAGCAGCATAAGCCTTGACCACTTCTTGTCGCTTGTCCACACCATTGTTGTGGTTGTCCTGGGAGTGATCTTCCCACTTTCTCTTGTCGTCAGTACTCTTTTCTGGGACATCCTCCAATTCCTGGTCCATCAACTTGTGGGCTATCTCCATGGTTTCGTGAAGATCTTTAGCCTTTAAGGTAGTCACACTCCCTTTTATCGACTTACGCAAACCTCCGACATACCTCTCAAGCAACCTTGTCTCAGTTTGAACCATCTCAGGACATAACAACACTAACTCTTGAAACCTCTGGTTGTAAGCAGCCATGTTGTTATTATGTACCTTCAAGTTCCAAAACTCTACTTCCAACTTCATAACCTCATTGCGTGGGCAATACTTCCTGAGCACCATCTCCTTGAAGTCATCCCACGACATAGCATACGCGACATCCATGCCAGCCGATTTCTTGTAATTGTTCCACAAGGTCAAAGCAGCATCCATGAAAGTGAAGGACGCATACTTAACTCGGTCCTCATCACTACAGCCACTGATGTGAAACACAGTCTCTAACTTCTCAATCCACCTAAGCAGGCCAATGGCTCCCTTTGTCCCTCCAAATCCTCCAACCATAATCTTCTTGAATTCAGTGTAAGAGCAGCCACGGTTGTTAGAAAGTTGTCTTGAAGTTCCAGTGTTGGCGGAAGAATTATTTGCAGCTGCGAGTGCGGCGGCTACACGAGCATCGACAATCTGGTCTAGTGTGGCTTGGTTAAAAATAGGTGGGTTTTCTGCATTTCCAGTTGGAGGAGTGGTAGCAGCAGGTCGACCACGTGGGGTCTTGGTTGTCCTTTTTGTAGGAGCCATTTATCTATATCACAAAAGATGATGACAAATGAGGTTTCAAATAGGAAGAACAATTATCACATGAGGGCACGTTCATCCCAGATAGAATACACGCGCAAGGTCAACTATGAAAGAAGAAACATAGCCGAAAAAGTAATCACACTTATCAGGGATTTATGGTCGTTACATGTTTGCGGAGTTTAGGCGTTGCCTCTCTGGTGACATGATATAAGTTGGAGGGTTTCTTTACAATAGTAATATAAGTGTTTCGAAAGAGTAAGACGATTGTCCAAACTTGGAGTCAAATAATGAGTTCGTGTAGAATAAGACGAGTGTTCAAACTCGAAATTGAAGAAAATGACTTCATGCGGCATGTGGCGAGTATTCAAAATTGAAGCGGAATGAGGAGGTCACGTAGGAAAAGGTATAACTCTGCGAGTATAAGCCAATATATGGTGTGTTCATCACAAGTCAGTGTATGTGGGTGTGAACTAGTATGGGAAGGGCGAGACGCTGTGACAGGTATGGTACGTTATATGTAAGTATATAGAAAATACTCATAGTAAATAGTGTAAGTTAAGTATGTATAAGTCACCAAATAGTAAGGTGCAGCACATAGTTATGTTACGTAAAACAGTAAGTAAGGCATCAAAACTTGGCAGGCAGGCATGTGGCAGTCATAGGGTTTCATTTTTGTAAAAGTAGTTATAGTCTAGGTTTTAAAAATACCCAGTTCTCTATAACCAAGGCTCTGATACCAATCTATAACACCCCCAAAATGTGGTTTAGCGGAAGCATACATGTTTGGGTGCTACTAAATTGGTGTCACAACACAAAGTACAAAGAACGGTTTTACCTCAACCGTTTAATAGAAATTTCATATTCAAAAGGATTTCGTTTACAACGTTCTAAAAACAGTGTGGAAATATAAGTCCATAAAAGAAATAAAGCGGTCCCAAATATATCAGAGTCATCTATGACCATGCCATGCCATGCCAAAAGCTTCCACAAGTAGGCTATCGCCTAAAACCTGAAAATACATGCTAAAATGTCAACACGAGGTTGGTGAGTTCATAGTTTTGTATAAATAGCAATTCAATATAAAAGAAACGTGAGTTCGATAAAAGCTTGGTGACCATTGTGTCGCGTACAATGTCATAAAATGGGGTTCACTTTCAAGTAACTGCAGTAATGTGGACCACAAGGTTAAACATTTACTTGACCGTTACATTTGGTCATGATCACATATAAGCTGACCGTTACATTCAGTCATGTATGTACATAGCAAGTTGGCCGGTTCATTTGCCAGGTTGGCTAGTTCATTTGGCTTAGCCGGTTCATTTGGTTATGCATGTATAGTCGTTTAAAGTACTTGTGTCCGTATGTAAAGTAGTCACGTGTGTAACAGATAAACACAGAATGCATTCAAATAACCAAATCAAGTATTTAGTCAAACAGCAAAGTTTACGTAAACAATTCGCGTATCCAAGTAAACAAGCATTGAGTTTAGTTAAAAACGAGCATGTATTCTCCCCCAAAACAGTTATGGAAAACAAACAAAAATAAGGGGCATGAACTCACCTCAATAATAGAAATCTGCTAGTCAACAAACAACAAGATGCAACCGCTCCGACACGCGACCTAGGTAAGTATGGTAAGTCTTAGTACAACGTTCGTGTTTTAAGTGTTTTGACTCTTTTGAAAAGGTTTTTATGTGTGACCATGTGCTCGTGTATTTCTTGCTTGTTGTGTGGTACGTACATTTCAAAAGTAGTTTATTAGAAAGCTCTTGGTGATGGCTCGTGGTGATAGTGAATGGTGTGAGTGTACATAACGGAACATCCGTGTATTATATTCTTCGTTATAATACGTAAGTAATATATGTATATATATATATATATATATATATAGCATATATATATATACTAAGTAATATAATAGTAATTATGTATTTAATTAATTAAGTTTATAATTAATTAAATATACTTGAGAAATTTTCTCATCAATAAATTAATGAGGAGATATTATATTATAAATAATTTTTATTATTTATAATTAATTATTAAGTATTTAAAATAAATACACTTGTATTTAGAAAAATTATATAAATGTAAGTATTTTTGTAAAATACTCTAAGTGTTATAATTTTTAGAAATTTGGGCATGACCCGTTCGTTTGTTCAACGTTTCTATTTTCCTCAAATGTTGCAATTTCTCAAATAAACCACGAGTCACTTTATTTGCAAAAATTAGTACGTAATAACTATATTATACACTATTAATATAGTTATCGTTTTAGTTCGTCATACGTTACAAAAATAACCATTGCGAGTTCAAATATATGTAAAAACTCATTTTCGTCATCCGAAATGTTTATTGGGCCAAAATTCACTATTGGGCCCATTAGCCCAAAAATTAGCCCAAACCATTTAATCCGATTTAAGTTACGTTATATATATCGTTATATGTCAAAATTAATTTTATACGTCCGATAACAATTTTTGGTCAAAAAGTCAAAGTTGGAAAAATATTGTTGGGCTCGGTCTACTGTTCACCGAACACCCCTTTTGGGCTCAAAATATCCACTTGGTCAAATAACTAATTTAGTGTTTATAATTACGTAACTTTTTATAATTAAACGTAATTAACACTCGTAATTAAGTATTTAATCTCAAAACTCAACGTTGGTCAAATCTCAATCCATTCGACCCAGAATAATTTATTTCGACCAAAAATGTTTTATTTCACCAAAAATTGTATTTTTACTAATTAATTATAATTAGTTACGTTTAATTCGACATAGGCTCTAATATAATCTTTCAAGTAAAAATTCCACCTTTTCACCACTTGAGCCAAAATTTTATGTTTTTCAAAACCCCAATAATTTCATAATTATTGTGCAAGCCGATTTACATATATACACCTAAAAGTGTATATTTCGTCTTAAACTCGCGTAATTAGCAAAAATTACATTTGTATCACCAAATTAGTACCAGAAGCAACAAGATTTACCACACAAGCAAGAAATACTCAAATGACTATAAAAACTTCATAGTTGTCGAGCTATATGCATGCACACAACAATCCATAGCTTTTTCATTTTAGCAAAACATACACATTTAGCACTTGGTAACACCATTAAACATCACAAGAACATGATATGAACAAGATTAGAAAAGTTTTGATGAAACCTTATAATGGTGTTGGTTTAACGTGGCTAGGAAGAACAAAAGGAGACCTAAATCACTTCCAATTAACCCAAATCAGCATATGTATAACCCAAACTCTTGATTTAACACCCAAATATAACTTGATCTTCAAAAATTATGTGTGTAATTTGTGTGTGTGTGTGGGTGTTCGGCCAAGCGAGGAAGAAAAGAGAGTTTTGATGAGTTTTAGATGAAAATATGACTAGTTAAAGGGTTTGTGGTTAATAGATTTGGGTAATAAGGTGCCTTGTGGTTAAAAGGGTATTTAGAGGTTAATAAGGTAAATCACATGTGATAAAAGAGTCAGTGGAAGGTGAGTAGATGATGAGTGGCCGGCCAAGGGGTATCCTAGGAGGGGGAAGAGATATTTTTACTCCCCGTTGGTATATCGTGTGTCGGTTTAAGCTTAAATGTAACCGTAACGTCCCGGTTTGACGTTTTTAGACACGTATAAGTAAAATAAAGTTTTTAGCCACGATTTCATCAAAAATGTAATAAAATGACTTTACTGACTCCAAAATATATTTTCTTGACTTTTACCATAGGTACTGTGGTGTCGGTTCGCGTGCGACGTTGTTTTTCAGAAAAATGTGAGAAAGCTCTCAGTAAATTACGAAACTTGTTAGTAACTATCCGAAATGGATTAATTTGTGTTTACTGACAAAAATAGAATTTTTTTTTTCAAAGACGACTGTAAGCTACAGTGTGCAGGACAGCTCCCGAAAATGTTCAGAAATGTACAGAAACATGCAGATTCGTGCAAAAATGCATATAATACTCAAAATAAATATAATAAATAGGAATTTATTATAAAATTAATTTATAAAAAATACCAATTGTCACACTTTTGCACGCCTAAAATCCTCATGGAGGAGGATTATATATCTTCCGTGCAACCTCAAAGGCGAGTAAACCCCAACATAAAGGAAGTCGTAAAAAAGGAAGTCATCAAACTCCTAGATGCAGGGCTAATTTACCCAATTTCAGACAGTCCATGGGTAAGTCCTGTACAAGTTGTACCAAAGAAAGGAGGAATGACGGTGGTGAAGAACGATAAGGATGAATTCGTGCCTCAAAGAACACTAACCGGGTGGCGTGTATGCATCGATTATAGGAAGTTAAATGATGCAACCCGAAAAGATCATTTCCCTCTCCCATTCATCGATCAAATGTTGGAAAGATTAGCAGGACATGAGTACTACTGCTTCCTGGATGGGTTCTCAGGGAATTTCCAAATCCCTATCGCTCCCGAGGACCAAGAAAAGACTACATTTACATGCCCTTATGGCACCTTCGCCTACAAACGAATGCCCTTTGGACTATGTAACGCTCTCGCCACTTTCCAACGTTGCATGACTGCAATCTTCCATGAGTTAATGGAAGACAGCATGGAGGTCTTCATGGATGATTTTTCAGTCTTTGGAAACTCTTTTGATCGCTGTCTTACTAACCTCGAAAAAATGCTCAAACGTTGTGAGGAGACTAACTTGGTACTAAGCTGGGAAAAGTGCCATTTTATGGTGAAAGAAGGGATTGTGCTTGGGCACAAAGTCTCAGGAAGTGGAATTGAAGTAGACCGGGCAAAAATTAAGGCTATATCCAAGTTTCCTTATCCAACCACTGTTAAGGCAATCCGTAGCTTCTTAGGTCATGATGGCTTCTATAAGAGATTCATCAAAGACTTCTCAAAAATAGCTAGACCAATGACTCAGTTGCTTATAAAGGATGCCCCGTTCGACTTCTCTCAAGAGTGTAAGGATGCATTCGATCGATTAAAGCAGGACCTCACACAAGCTCCGATTATGGTTACCCCTAATTGGGATTTACCATTTGAAATCATGTGCGACGCTAGCGATTACGCTGTTGGAGCAGTGTTAGGGCAAAGACTTAACAAACACTTCCAGCCAATATACTACGCTAGCAAAACCATGAATCCTGCTCAAGAAAACTACACTACCACTGAAAAGGAATTATTGGCCGTGGTATTTGCTTTTGATAAGTTCTGCCAATATCTTGTCCTTTCAAAAACGGTTGTTTTTACGGATCGTTCAGCTCTTCGATATCTTTTCACTAAACAGGATGCTAAACCGCGATTAATTCGTTGGATCTTACTATTGCAAGAGTTCGATGTAGAGATCCGTGATAAGAAGGGAGCAGAGAATCTTGCGGCTGATCATCTCTCTCGACTCGAAAACCCCAGCCTTAGTGAATCTGACAAGAGTGAGATTCGGGATTCATTTCCTGAGGAGCAGCTCATGTCAATAAATGATTCTGAATCATGGTATGCAGATTATGCTAATTACCTGGCAAGTAGGGTTATTCCTGAACATATGAACAGACATGAAAAGAGGAGGTTCTTCAATCAGTTAAGTACTACTTTTGGGACGAACCTTTCCTATTCCGTAGGTGTCCAGATCAAGTAATCAGGCGTTGTGTTTCAGAAACTGAGGCAATCAGAATTATGAAAGAATGTCACGCTGGTCCATCTGGAGGGCATCACGGAATGAACACTACTGCGCGAAAGATTTTCGACGCAGGATTCTATTGGCCTACAATATTTCGGGATGTGAGGGGAATGATACAGACTTGTGACGTGTGCCAAAGAGCTGGGAATATCTCTAGGAGGGATGAAGCACCTCAAAATTATATACAAGTGTGTGAGGTTTTTGATGTTTGGGGAATTGATTTCATGGGACCCTTTCCATCTTCAGGGGGGAATGAATACATCTTAGTGGCCATTGATTATGTTTCAAAATGGGTGGAAGCACAAGCCCTTAAGACTAACGATGCTAGGGTAGTCATTCATTTCTTAAAAAAATTGTTTGCTAGGTTCGGCATTCCGAAAGCTCTTATTAGTGACAGAGGAACCCATTTTTGTAACTCGCAAATGGAGAAAGTCATGAAAAGATATGGAGTCTCTCACCGATTCTCCACCGCTTATCATCCTCAAACCAACGGTCAAGTCGAAAATACTAATAGAGCCATAAAGAGGATATTAGAGAAAACGGTCAACCAAAACAGAAAAGATTGGTCTTTTAAGCTCGATGAAGCTTTGTGGGCATTCCGAACTGCTTATAAGACACCAATCGGGACGACCCCGTTCCGTATGGTATATGGCAAGGCATGTCATCTTCCAGTAGAACTGGAACACAAGGCATATTGGGCACTTAAGGCTTGTAATTTGGACTATACAGTTGCGGGATCAAATAGATTTTTACAGCTCCAAGAGCTCGATGAATTGAGATTGGAGGCTTATGAATCTTCCATTACATACAAAGAAAGGGCAAATAGATGGCATGACCAACGGATTAAGAAACCCAAGGAATTTTCTGAAGGAGACAAGGTCCTATTATATAATTCTCGTTAAAGGCTATTTCCTGGAAAACTTAAGTCTAGATGGTATGGACCTTTTACTGTAAGGAGCTCCTCTAAAACCGGAGCCGTTGTCTTGGTTGATGATGAGGATAAGGAATTCACCGTGAATATACTACGAGTCAAACATTATCAAGAGAATAATAATGAAATGATCAATGAGGAAGACATAACTCTTGATGATGAAGTAGGATAGAGTAGAGTGACTTTGAGTCTAGCTACAAGACTCGTTAATAAAGAAAAGCGCTTCTAGGGAGGCAACCCAATTTTTGTGTGTTTATTTGTTTGTTTGTTTGATTTTATTTGCTTCCGTGTGTATGTTTAATTTTTATTATTATTGATTCATGTTTCAAAATTGTGAAAATGCTTTATTTTATTTTTAACTTCGTCTTAACTACATATAAAGGTATTTTGCAAAAGATAAGTGTAAGGGAAATTTAAATCGGTTTATAAGAACAAATGAACATGAATCATAACAATATTAAATTGACATACATATTAGTACTTGTTTGAGTCAAATGCTTGTATCGAGTCAGAATGATATTTTGCAGGATTTCCAGGAATTAAGAATTGATTTTTTCCAGAAATTTTCCGGAAACTTAACATGAAAATCTGTCAGAGCACTTCTGACAGCGTCAAGCTCCAGTCTGACGGCGTCAAGAACTGTTTTCTGGAATTTTTGAAAGTTTTGTTTTTCTTCCGGAATCATAAAATGCTTTATAAAATCTCTAACTTATAAACTCCAGGAATCTGCACAATATTCATTCCACAAGCATTATATCCTTATACAGATTTATCCCGCCGATGTTATGCAGGTTTTCGTGTTTGTTTTCTCAGGTTTAACATGTTATTTTGGACAAGAAGATGATTTATATTTCGGAAGGGAAGCTTTGAGCGTTCATTTTCTTGGAAGAAGATCTAACCATGTTACCACTTTATCTACCGAGCGAATCAGGGGAGTATTTGATTTCATTTTTTACCTTATTTACTTTTACATCTTGTTATTTGAACATTGGGGACAATGTTCATCTTTAGTGTAAGGGGGTAAATTACGATACCTTAGAGAATGCAATTACGCTTGATTTTTGTTTGTTTAATGGTAGATGTGTAATAAAACTGAGAGAAATACCTGTTAGGGTAATTTTAGTGCCAAATTTAAAATTTTTTACAACATATAGGAGTGAAACTTTGGTCTTAATGAGCGTCTCATGGATAGGAGTTATATGACTAGCAAAAAAACCGTACCACTAAAAACTTTTCCACCCCAAATATGTGAGGTTCGCCCCTAGAATTGGTAGGAAAAGCATTTATGCTATGATGTGTGTACCGGTAGCACTTAGATTCTAGAACTTGTGATAGGACCATCCCGAATCCACAAGTGAGACTACATTCGTGTAGTTAGATTTACTACATGATAAGAGGCATTAGGATTAACCCATTGTTTTACACCTGTGTTTTTGTTATAATTACATTGACTTCATTGGTCAAGTAATTCTCCCACACCTTTGCGTTGTACTCATCTTTGGTACACGATACCCCTAGTACACCCTCCGAGCCTATCTTTTCGTTTCTAACTTTAAGCATTTTATTTAAAGGAAGAATTTGTTACACCCCACTTAAATGTACACCCAAATCGCCTTAGCCTACCTTGTATGCACTCACCTTTAGTGCATTATTGTGACAAAATTTGTTAAACCCTTAGTTAATTATCTAATTGATTACATGGTTGCTAAGTCGAGTCATATCCTTGTACATATTGTTTTGGGACGATTGGGAATCATGGGTAAAGTACTAGTGTAATGGAGTAATGGGGAAGAACAACATTATTACCCCCATATGTGCTAAATATTTTAAAAGTACTCCAAGTGTTTCGATTATCTTAATTCGAGTCATTAAACTAGTTATTTGTAAAGTATGTAAAAGTTCAAGTGTAAGGGGAGAACCGAGGCCTCTATGATGTATTATTTTTGATGGTAGGGTAAGAGTGTATGAAAAAAAAATCGAAAAATCAAGAAAAATACAAAAAAAAGGAGAAAAAGAAAAGCAGAAAAAAAACATACGGACTACCATCCCGTTTCTTTTTATGTTTATTTTATGTTTCTATTAGTTTTTGAATTAGCGTTAGTCGAGTCCAGTCTTGACTTAGCAACGCCATATTGTACATGTGATTAATCAAGATCTTTAACTCGCCACCAGTAAAATATCCCTTATCCAACAAAACCGTGTTTATCATATCCCTACACCTCATTATAACCCTTTTTGTAAAGCCCTCTTTGATAGTTTATCTTAGGTGCTTACGCCTAGTGGAGAAGGTTTTCGATCCTTTACCAAGCCTATGGTAATCTATTTGCTATGACAGGTAGTGAGTGATATTTTTCCATTTCCATTTAGTTATATAGGTTTATAACACCCGAGAGATGAGAGTATCCAAACACTATTTGTGAGGTGCTAGTGTGTAATCTCCGTGCTTATTATGATTAAAGTGGAACGATTATTTGTTGTAATTACTTTTATATTAGTGTTAAATGACCCCTAACATGTATTTTGATTAGAATAAAAGCGCATTTGCTTGAGGACAAGCAAATCTCAAGTGTAAGAGTATTTGATAAGGCGAAAAGTGGTATTTAAGCCCTAAATCGTATTTATTTGATCAATTATTGCCCTAAATCGTTCCTTTTGTCATTTTAGGTACTTTGGAGAGAAATTCTGGAAAAGGAAGCATTTTGGACGTTTTTGGAGCATAAAAGTGAAGAACTCGACAAAGTGCTAAAGTCTACTGGAATAGTACCCTTGACGGCGTCAAGCTTGGATGTGACGCCGTCATGCCTTGATAAGCCAGAACGAATTTTGGGAGATTAAAGGGGGACGGCGTCAAGAAGGCCATCAAGAAACCCTAAGCACGGCGAGGTGACGGCGTCAAGGCTACAACGTGACGCCGTCAGATCTGTTTTCCTATATATATTCTCATAATTTTTAGTCATTAGGGTGGAACTTTTTAGGGAGAAACCCTAGATGAATTTTAGCAGCTTTTTCAAGGTTTTTCACCTTGAGATCTTCCATGTTACATTGAAGATAAGTAATCAATTAATCATTCAATATGTCTATGTGTTGTTTGATTCTATCTTGTTCTTGTCTTTTGTTTAACATGCTAGGCTAGGTTTTCTTTGTGTTTGCTTAGATCTAATGAAACCTAACTATTGATTATTGATTGAATGGTGTGTTATTGATTGTATTGGATGAATGTTTATCGATGTTAGGCTTAAGAAAACTGGCAGACTTCCAATTGGTAACATGCTTGAACGTCTTAAGAAACATGAACCAAGGTTCACTAAGGTTATTTGATTGTATTTAATGCATGAGCGAATTCTAGTGATCCCATGTTAGGAGCTTCTTAGCCGGCTCGACATAGGAGTAAAGTAGGAGCTTATAGAGTTGGGGAAGTCCGTACACACCCCCACGACCGTTATTAAGGAATACAATCCGTCATCCACACAATTAATACACACTAATCAATCGGTAAAAGATAGTTAGGGAGTAAGGAAATCTAAGTAAACACACTTCTCCCCATATAGTTTTCACAACCAATTTATTTTCAGTTTATTTTATTTTATTTGCATTAGTAGTTATTTGGGTTAGTTGACTAGCAACTAATTCCGCCCACTCCTTCAAACCCGAGATTTTTACTTACTTTCCTAAGAAAATATAAAAATACAAAAAGAATCTTCCCTCACCCTTAGACCTATTAGAGTAGTTTTTCAATCCTAACGACAATATTCCCCTAGAGAACGATCAATTCCCCGGTACTTGCCACTACACTATACTACATCGGTCAGGTACACTGCCTGGTGGGGACTGCAAGCTTCTCAAGATCCCTTGAGAAGTAAAACCCTAGTGCGTGGTCGCAATCCCGCGCATCAAACACGCACCCATATTTTTACGTATCCTACTTCACCTTGCACCAAAGAATCACGAGGGCCAAATCATTCACAAAATCGTGTACGTTTACTCACCTAAAAATGTCCAAAGCTTAGCTCCAAAACTCATTTTCACCACTTTTGAAAAACTTGAAAACTTAATTTAAAACCCATTCGTTACTTTCTCAAACCTCACGAACCCCTTCATATAACATCTACAACATGTTTTTATCATGTGTTGACCTACCACAAGCACCCAAACGAGAACAAGACAAATCCAATGATGTTTTCTTGTCTCTTTTCCTCTCGGCTAACACCACAAGGAGCAAACCTACTCTTCTATTCATCTTTTGACTCCATAAGTAATCATGAATCAAACCTTTGAACACGTTTTTAAAAGGTATTGACCTTCCATTTCGTGCCAAAGACCAAACGCAACTTATGGATCTTTTGTTTGCTTTCTTTTGCTCGTATACACACAAGGACAAATTCTCAAACCTACACTCACTATACACTACTATACATCGTACCTTGGACATCATTACAACTCAACAAACACGTTTTAAACTCCCACTATATATACATGCATGTAAACCAACGAGCCATGCACACCCTCAAAACTCAAATCATTTCACAAAAATATTTCTAAGTCTTTTGGTACGTCTTGAGGTCGAATAGAATTGGCCAAGTTTAGTAGCATTCGAATAAAGCCAAGGTCCAACCAACATTCACACTTGTGTCTTTGGTGTGCAAGAAATCGAGCCACATTCTTTTCCTATCCATTTTCAACCTCCACGACACCATTTACCCACTCTTTTGAGGTGAGGTGAGTCAAACTCAACTCTTTTTCAATTTACATTTCTTTCGAGTTGCATTTGCTTTGCTAGTATATTTCAATATTCATATTAATGATACACACATTTTAGTTGCTATATTAATTGTTTAGCATACTATCTAATAGGTTTAATAAGTATTCGACACATATACATACGTATAACCACTTTACTAGGCACGTTTACATGTCACCTTGACTCTTTTGAAATTCTCTTGAATACTTAGTATATTTTTGGTTCCAAAACTGTTTTCAAAACAGCCTAAGGTGCTCACAAAATGGCCTCGTTATTTCTAAACTCTTCGGGATAACCTTTTTGATGCTAACAAAAAGGGGGAGAAATGGTATAAACTCACTAAATACTTGGATATATATTAATTTTTGGTTTATTGAGTTTAGATTTTGTAATCATCAAAAATGGGGAGATTGTTGATATAAATAATGCACAAAAACGTTATTTATATTTTTCGATATCCCTATGTTTTGACGATGACAAATTGTAAAGACATTAAACGAAAGATTACTACGTAAACAAGTATTTAGTTACAAATATTATTTCACTCAACAAAATCACTTAAGGTATGAATAAACAAATGTCTAATACATTTTATGATCAAAGGGATTTTTATTTAGACATTAGAAAGTTTATAAAATGATATAAATATCTTATATATTTTTGAAAAACACTTTTGGTAATTAAAGGAAAATGTTTAATTCATAACAAATATATGAATTCAAATTTTTAACCAAAATCAATTAGTTTTTCACCAAATAAACTTTCACCAGAAAAGACAAAAATTCCTGGCCGTTACAGGAGGGCGGCCCCCTTAATTGTAAGGGCGGCCCCCTTAATTTTAAAGGGGCCGACCACCATTTAAGGGGGCCGGCATGCTCCTGTTGTCAGGAATCTTTGCCTATAAATACAGGTTCATTCCTGCATTTTTTCGTCACCTTTTGCACGAATTTTTTCAGTCCAAATCCTTTCTAAACATCCTTCTAAATCCTTTGATCATAAGATTATAAGTCTTTGTTTCAAGTGATTCAATTCCTCGTCATTCAAAGTGCAAGAGAAGAATACTGCTTCAACATCAAGTTAAAGAAGTATTGTAGATATTGTTTAGTAGTTGTGTATATTGTTTGTAAAGGTGTAGTGTGTTTATAATTAGGAGAGTTAGTAGTGCTAGTTGTTAAGAGAAGTAGTGAAGAACAAGTAGTGTTGTGAAGTAGGATTAGTGAAGTTGTGAGAAGTAGTGTAGTAGTTGTGGTGTGCATAAGTTGTGTAGCAGTTGTGATAAGTCGTGAAGAGTTGTGAGATTGGTTCTAGCTATTATTAGGACTCGACATTTTGCTTGGTGTCGTTAAACGGTGTAAGCAAAGGTGTGTAAGGTTTCTCCGCCATAAGGGAGCTTGTTGACATAGTGAAGAAAACTCTCGAGTTAGGTGCTCGGGGAGTGGAGTAGGACGAAGAGGAGATTCGTAGCCGAACTACTATAAATCCTTTGTCTCGCGGTGCTATCTTTCTATCTCTATCTTTTTATTTACTTACTTACGTATTTGTCATCATATACTTTCTTATATAATGTGCAAGTAAATTGATCTCACATAAAGCTAGAATCGAAGTTTTCGAAAGCAAAGTTTTTATAAATTAAAAAGATATAAAACTATTCAACCCCCCATTCTAGTTTTCTACAATTGGTATCAGAGCCAGGTTAAACAAGATTTTTAAAATATATTGTATTTTAAAACTTGAAATCGATCTATGGAATCGGAAAAATATTTAGAAGGGAACAAGTTTTTTTGAATGGAAAAATCGATTCGAAAGTTATGTGAAGTCAATAGACTATGATCTTTGGCATGTCATTTCAATTGGTGATTTTCAACCAATAAAAACTATTTTTGAAGAACAAAATAACTTGGCTAAAATGATTATATACAAAGCTCTACCAAGAGTTGAGTATGAAAGAATAATTTTTTGTCTAACGGCAAATGACATGTGGAAAAGTCTTTTAAACTTTCATCAAGAGGAATGTCAAGCCAAAGAAATCTTGCATACAAAATAATAGCAAATGAAAGTATAGTAGACAAATATTTAGTTGAAATGAGTACAAGTGCTACTAGTTCAAATCTTTTATGTGAAGGTAATGACGCCGAAAACCTCATGAGTTACGTTAAGAGTAAACAAGAAGGTTGTATAGAGTTGACGGTCGAGAAGGAACTAAGTGATGATGACGATTCTAGTTCCGAAAGTGAAGACGAAGAATATGCAAAGGTTGTTAAAGAATTCAAAAGCCTTATTAGAAAGCGACAAAGAACACAAGATAAAAGGAGGACAACCCGAAGGAGAAGATTTAGTGATGAAGACAAAAAGGCTAAGCATGAATGTTTCGTCGCTCAAGCATCAAATGAAATATGTCTAGGAATTGATTTGGAGCCCGATGAGTGGGTAAAGGATAGCAGATGCTCAAGACACATGACGAGGAATCGCAAGCTATTTTCTACATACAAAGCATACAACAGAGGTAACGTTATTTTTGGTAGCGATCGTCGTGGAAAAATCATAGGCAAAGGTACGATCTCTCAAGACTCTCTAACTATTGAAAATGTTGAACATGTAGATAATATAACATATAATTTTCTTAGTATAGGTCAAATATGTGATAATAAGTGTAGGGTTACCTTAACCGATAAAAATAGTGTAATAATTAAGGATGAGAAAGTCATAGGTAGAGGAATTAGGAAAGGAGGCGTATACGTTATGAAACTAGGAGACAAATTGGAAGATAGGATATGCTTAGCGACTTTAGATGAAAACTCCACCTTGTAGCATAGGCGATTAGGTCATGCAAACATGCAAAAATACAATCTTTGGTGTCTAAGGAACTAGTTAGAAACTTGCCTAGTATAAGATATAATCAACATTTTTGTGATGCTTGCAAAATAGGAAAACAAGCACACGCTAGTCACAAAGCTAAAAATATTGTATCCACTACTAGATGCTTAGAACTACTTCACATGGATCTCTTCGGTCCATCTGCGGTGCGGAGTTACGATGGCAACCGCTACACCTTAGTTATAGTGATGACTATTCACGATACACGTGGACTAGGTTCTTAAGTGATAAAACCGAAGCCTTTGAGAAATTTGAGACATTTAGTAAAATGATACAAAATAAGCTAGGATGCTCTATAGTTTCAATTAGGACGGATCATGGTAGGGAATTTGATAACGAAGTACAATTCGAAAAATATTGTGATTTAAATGGAATATCTCACAACTTTTCCGCTCCACGTACTCCTCAATCAAATGGGGTAGTAGAAAGGAAAAATAGGTCTTTACAAGAAATGAGTATAACAATGTTAAATGAGCAATCTATCCCACAAAAATTTTGGTGTCACTCTGTAGATACTTCGACATATATACTTAATAGGGTGTCTATTAGACGAATATTAGGAAAAACTCCTTATGAGTTATTAAGAGGTAGAAAACCAAATATAGGCTACTTTAGGGTATTCGGAAGTAAATACTTTGTTCTTAATACAAGAGATTATCTCACTAAGTTTGACCCTAAGTCATACGAAGGAATTTTTCTAGGATATTCACAAAATAGTAAAGCATGCATAGTCTTAAATAAACATACTATGAAAGTAGAAGAATCCTTCAATGTAACCTTTGATGAAACTCCTCCACCACCTAAAACCTTACCCTTAGAAGATGATGATGTGATTGAAGAAGAAGCTATTGAGGTGAGAAAAAATAAGCCTTTAGGAAATGATAACGAAATAGAAACATTAGAAGAAAACGAGGTTGTAAATATTAAGGAACTAAGTCACACCCATTAGACAACATCATAGGCAACCTAAATCAAAAAACACTTAGATCACAAGCTCAAGATAAAAATAACTTCTTTTGTTTTATGTCAACAATAGAGCCTAAGAATATAAATGAAGCCTTAAAGGATGAAAGTTGGATTATGGCTATGCAAGAAGAATTAAATCAATTCAAAACAAATGACGTTTGGGAATTAGTCTCAAATCCTAGGAATGTTACCATAATAGGAACCAAATGGGTATTTAGGAATAAATTAGATGAAAATGGAATAGTAACTAGGAATAAAGCTAGGTTAGTCGCCCATGGTTACAATCAACAAGAAAGAATTGATTATGACGAAACCTATGCCTCTGTAGCTAGATTAGAATCCATTAGAATACTCTTAGCTTACGCTTGCGCCCTAGACTTTAAGTTATACCAAATGGATGTGAAGAGTGCATTCCTCAACGGTTTTATCAATGAGGAGGTATATGTGGCACAACCTCCAGGATTCATTGACTTCGCAAAACCTGATTATGTTTACAAACTAAAGAAAGCTTTATATGGTCTTAAACAAGCTCCAAAGGCTTGGTATGATAGACTAAAAGCATTCTTGGTTAAACATAATTATTCCATGGGAATGGTAGAAAACACTCTCTTCACAAAAAGAAGTGACCCAAATATCATCATTGTTCAAATATATGTCGATGACATTATATTTGGATCGACTTGTCAAGAAATGTGTGATGAATTTGCCAAAATCATGCATAATGAGTTTGAGATGAGTATGATGGGAGAACTAAACTTCTTATTAGGATTACAAATAAAACAATTAGAAGATGGAATATTTTTTAATCAATCTAAGTACATTAAGGAAATGCTTAAGAAATTTGGACTAGAAGACTCTAAACCCCTTAAGACACCCATGTCTACGGAAATTAAACTCACAAGAGATGAAGAAGGTGAGTCCGTAGATAACACTAAGTATAGAGGAATGATAGCTAGTTTACTATACTTAACGGCAAGTAGACCCGATATCATGTTTAGTGTTTGTCTTTGTGCCCGCTTTCAAGAGGATCCCAAAACCTCTCACCTAGAAGCGGTTAAGCGTATCTTCCGATACATTAAAGGCACTATACACTTAGGATTATGATATCCTAAGGGATCCGGCATAGAAACCATTATCTATGTGGATTCGGATCATGCGGGAGACTACTTGGATCGAAAGAGTACTAGCGGTATTTGCACGTTTATGGGATGTTGTCTAACATCTTGGTTTTCGAAGAAGCAAACCGCTCTTGCTATTTCTACCACCGAAGCCGAATATGTAAGCGCCGGAAAGGCATGTCAACAAGCACTATGGATGAAACAAGCTCTAGTAGACTATGGCATTAGGTTAGAAAATGTTCCTATTATGTGCGATAACAAAGGAGCTATAGATTTAAGTAAGAATCACGTACAACACTCTAGGAGTAGACATATAGAAATACGTCATCACTTCCTTAGGGATAATGTACAAAAAGGAAATATAACAATAGAAAAGGTAGCCTCGGAAGATAACATTGCCGATATATTTACTAAGCCCCTTAAGCGTGAATTATTTAACCACTTACGTTTAGGATTAGGAATGATGGAACAAATTGATTAAATTTTCTTAAATGATCAAAACTTTCTGAAATTTCAAGGTTCTAAGAAAAAAATTTGTCAGATGGGCGGACCCCTTAAACTTATAAGGGTGGCCCCCTTAAAATTAAGGGGACCAGCCTCATTTAAGGGGGCCGGCCATCTGAGCTTTAAGATTTTTTTTTCTTTCTTCTCAAATCTGAGTCTAGGATTCTGTTTTGCACAAAATCAGGAATTGAGATATTTTGTTTGCATAATTATACTTTCAAGAAAAACCTCAATTCATTTCAAAATCATTCTCACGTTTAGGAAAACTCATTGTTGAATAATGATAAAAACATTTTTCTCTCAAATCATGCATAATAGTCTTACTCTCGTTATCTATATATATATATATATATATATATATATATATATATATATATATATATATATATATATATATATATATATATATATATAGTCCAATATATACATATATATGACACTTAGAAGTGCGCAAAGTCAATTCAAGGAGACTAAAGATTGTTTCTTAGGATAATTTGTTTTTCATAGGAGTCGAAGCAATCTTTACTCCACATTTGTTTCATATAGGCATACACTAGAACAAAGTCAAGAACTTCATTGTCATATTTGTTCCATCACTAGTTTCTCACTAGTAGTTGCCTCCACACTTAGATAGTTGTGATTATATGGTAATTTGCCTACATATATACTTTTCATGTATATTCCACTAAGAAAATACTTGCCTAGTTGCCTAAAGAGTTGGACTTGCCCAAAACCAAACCCCAAAACAAACATCTTTCTGGAAAAAATTTACCAAAAACCCTTTTCTGGCAATATGTGAACCAGGGCCTGGGCGGCCCCCTTAAATCAAAGGGGCGGCCCCCTTAAAATTAAGGGGACCGGCCACCAATTAAGGGGGCCGACCATCTGAAGGGCGAGGTTCACTGTTTGCTTTATGTTTTTTAGCCCATTCCACCCTATTTTGATTCTCCATTTCCCTAAATTCACAAACACATTTTGTCTATCAAAACCAACACACATTATCCTTCCATAAACACATAATCATCATACTATAAATACCCTCATCATCACAAATCATTACTCACACCATCATGTCCTCTCCTAACTAACCAAGATTTAAGCCTTCAAGGGTTGCTAAGATATCCGTCAAACCCATTTGGAGGAGAAAACTTGACTCTTGTCAACATACAAATGATGTTGTTCCAAATCAACCAACATCCAAACCTTATTCTCACACAAGCAACTCATCCCAAAACAACAACCCTAACATCATTGTTAACACTCCACATGTTACTCACTCTACAAATGCAACATCCAAAATACCATCCACTCATGAAGAATCCCTTTCATCCATACCTTCATCATGCTTTCATGATTACCCAAATGAAACCACTCTCTTGGCTCAACAAGACAACCTCACTCTCACCTTTACCAATAAAATTCCACATTCATCTCACTCATTCCTACCAAATGACCCTTTTGAGGAACATACTCAATCTCAAGACAATAACCATCACTCTCATCAAAACATGAATCCCATGCCAAATCACAACTCAACAACTCCATCATCACCTTCCCCCGAACATAAAAGGTTTGTTGAAGAGCTCAAAGAAGCTCATGAGCTTAGTGCTCTTCTTGCCCTACATCTTGTACAATGCAATTTGGATCCTCCTCCATCTAGCTCACCCTTATCACCTCATAACCAAAATCAAATGAAGGAACATGTCAACAATTGTCCTTGTTGCATTTTTCTCCAACAACAAACCATTGCATTGAATGAACACTTCACATGGATTGAATATCTCCTCACTAGGTCTTCGCCAACACCCTCACTAACTCAAACAAATCCTTCCGCTCCAAACTCACCACCACCAAACACTCCATACCCCTCACCGTCAAACCACTAAACCAAATCACCATGCTTCCCATCTCCAAATAAAATCACCACATCCTTTTGTATCCCAAGCAAGTCCAAGAGAGCTCAAGTTGGCAACATAGTATTATCTAGTGTAGTTTTCTAGAAAAGCATAAATGTATGCTTATGTACCAAGGATTATGTTTTAAACATAATCTATTTTACTAATTCTATTAATGAATGCTTCTTGTGTTTTATTTTCATATGTTTCTCTTGTACTACTTTTATTCCATGCATCATATATATTAGTGTTCTAAATATTTTTGCAAGCATTCCATATCTCGACTTTTCTTATGACCTTAAAACGAGGGGGAGTATAATTCAAGGGGGAGTTCTACACTCTTCGGGATAACCTTTTTGATGCTAACAAAAAGGGAGAGAAATGGTATAAACTCACTAAATACTTAGATATATATTAATTTTTGGTTTAATGAGTTTAGATTTTGTAATCATCAAAAAGGGGGAGATTGTTGATATAACTAATACATAAAAACGTTATTTATATTTTTCGATATCCCTATGTTTTGACGATCACAAAATGTAAAGACAATAAGCGAAAGATTACTACGTAAACAAGTATTTAGTTACAAATATTATTTCACTCAACAAAATCACTTAAGGTTTGAATAAACAAATGTCTAATACAATATGATCAAAGGGATTTTTATTTAGACATTAGAAAGTTTATAAAATGATATAAACATCTTATATATTTTTGAAAAACACTTTTGGTAATTAAAGGAAAATGTTTAATTCATAACAAATATATGAATTCTAATTTTTAACCAAAATCAGTTAGTTTTTCACTAAATAAACTTTCACCAGAAAAGACAAAAATTCCTGGCCGTTACAGGAGGCCGGCCCCCTTAATTTTAAGGGGGCCGGCCACCATTTAAGGGGTTCGGCACGCTCCTGTTGTCAGGAATCTTTGCCTATAAATACAGGTTCATTCCTACATTTTTTCCTCACCTTTTGCACGAATTCTTTCAGTCCAAATACTTTCTAAACATCCTTCTAAATCCTTTGATCATAAGATTATAAGTCTTTATTTCAAGTGATTCAATTCCTCATCATTCAAAGTGCAAGAGAAGAATACTCCTTTAACATCAAGTTAAAGAAGTATTGTAGATATTGTCTAGTAGTTGTATATATTGTTTGTAAAGGTGTAGTGTGTTTATAATTAGGAGATTTAGTAGTGCTAGTTGTGAAGAGAAGTAGTGAAGAACAAGTAGTGTTGTGAAGTAGGATTAGTGAAGTTGTGAGAAGTAGTGTAGTAGTTGTGGTGTGCATAAGTTGTGTAGAAGTTGTGATAAGTCGTGAAGAGTTGTGAGATTGGTTCTAGCTATTATTAGGAATCGACATTTTGCTTGGTGTCGTTAAACGGTGTAAGCAAAGGTGTGTAAGGTTTATCCGCCATAAGGGAGCTTGTTGACATAGTGAAGAAAACTCTCGAGTTAGGTGCTCGGGGAGTGGAGTAGGACGAAGAGGAGATTCGTAGCCGAACCACTATAAATCCTTTGTCTCGCGGTGTTATCTTTCTATCTCTATCTTTTTATTTACTTACTTACGTATTTGTCATCATATACTTTCTTAGATATAAGTATTTATAATTGTGCAAGTAAATTGATCTCACATAAAGCTAGAATCGAAGTTTTCGAAAGCAAAGTTTTTATAAATTAAAAAGACGTAAAACTATTCAACCCCCCCTTCTATTTTCCATAAAAATATTAAGTTTTGATTTTAGTGAAATTTGGACTTGTTTTGCAAAACTTTTCAGCCGAGGGACTAAAACCGTCAAAATGAGAAAACTTATGGTCAAACTGTCATTTCGATATTTTGTGATGAAAACTTTAAATCTAGAAACATTTAGGTATAAAATGTAAATATATAATACTTTTGGACTAAATATATATATAAATATATATTTTGGACTAACAGTATAAAGTAATGCCGTTAGAGGGTTAAAAGTGTAAACTTGGGAAAACTAAAAGGATTTTTCAGAAAATATAAACTTTATAAATATATATATTAATATTTTATATATACATTTTAAATAAACCATTTCGATCAAGCACTTTTCGTCGAGTAACTATATATATATATATATATATATATATATATATATATATATATATATATATATATATATATATATATATATATATATATATATATATATATATATANGAGGGACTAAAACCGTCAAAATGAGAAAACTTATGGTCAAACTGTCATTTCGATATTTTGTGATGAAAACTTTAAATCTAGAAACATTTAGGTATAAAATGTAAATATATAATACTTTTGGACTAAATATATATATAAATATATATTTTGGACTAACAGTATAAAGTAATGCCGTTAGAGGGTTAAAAGTGTAAACTTGGGAAAACTAAAAGGATTTTTCAGAAAATATAAACTTTATAAATATATATATTAATATTTTATATATACATTTTAAATAAACCATTTCGATCAAGCACTTTTCGTCGAGTAACTATATATATATATATATATATATATATATATATATATATATATATATATATATATATATATATATATATAACGATATAACGATAAGTATATATATATTTAACTTTTAACAATTAACACATTCTCCGAAACAACCGTCATATTCGTCTTCTAACAACCTTCGTATTCATTCACGTCTCTTCCGTAACACTCCGACGTATATCGTCACACTTCGTTTTATATAATAATAATATATATAATATATATAAAGCTTAAACGTCAATATCATTTTTCACAACGTTATCCTTATCACCCATCGATTCATCGACGATCGATCACATACTCACAAGTTATATTTATATATAACTTTGATTTTGAATGTCAAACATTTAAACAAACACAAGTTTTCTTAATAACCGGTCATAGCGATTCAACTAGACTTAGACTATCAAACACTAAGACTTGCCATATATAATCTAGGTTGTGTGTTGAAGCCCGTTCCATCTATCGTTTGAGTTACGATACCTACTATCACTACCGAGCAACCAAGGTGAGTTCATAGCCCACTCTTAACTTTTTAAACCCGTTTGTGGGGAGATACATGCTACAAACCGAACACAAGCTTTTTAGTATGCTATGCCTACTGTTATTATTGCTTAAGTAGCTATTGCCATAAGTCCCTCGATCATGAACCTTAATCACTTGCGAGTGAACGTGAATAACTGTGAATAGATCTATTTGGGACTGACAATCCCCGTTTGAGTTTGCTAGGATGAGCCACGCAAACGTACTTTATTTAAACAAACTCATAGGTTACTGGCAAATACCTATCCTAGGGGCACTATATACTTTACATCATGCTTGATGCCTGTCAATCGTTGCGTGTCATGAGCATAATGCAATAATTAACTTGATTTTTAACTTGTTTAATTGTAATTCGAATATAATTAACGCTTATACCTTGTGTTCAACTTTCAAACTTAAACCTATGAATTTCACTCAACTTTTAGTTGACTTTTAGCATGTTTATCTCAGGAAACTAAGCATGAAAACTCAAGGCACGGAGTAGGGCATAAAACCCGGCACGGGTGTAAAATAAATGTTTTATCATTCACTTTTAAATAAACATACACGTCATATAACGTCAAACAATGAAACCTCTTGTATTTCTGAATACTTGATCTTTTGAATAATAAACGTATCTTTTTCAAAACGCCTCATTGAGTCGTTTTCTATGATTATGACTAAGATCCACTACGTAATACCCCATGAAGTCTTCCGCTGTTACTATTCAAATTTTGGGGGTGTTACAAAATGCGGGACCATTTGAGCTGGCAACGACGACGCTAAACTCAAAAATGCCACATTTAGTGTGGGTCTCGCGCTGCGACATTGCGTTTTGGTGAAAATGCCGCATAAAAACGCAGCGTACATTTCTCTCTTAAAACCAGCCTTTTACGATTAAAAAGTTATTTCACGTGAACAAAATACTTTTATAAGTTCTAGGCTCTTATGGCTGGCGATCATTTGCTAATTCAATGGGACCCTATATCTTAAGTAACTCTATTATGGCTTACAATCGTTTTTGTATCGTAATTGTATCGTGATACCCAAAGTATTTGTCATTTTAATATGAAATAGTGTGAGATAAACTTATTCTCTAAAATTATCGTCATGTGTAAAGTTATTATCACGAAAAATATTGCCGCAAAAAGTTCTTTATTACAGGGTACCCGCCGCCGCATCATGCTGGTACCCTGCTAGTATATTATAATGCATCTAAAAGATTAGGATGCATCTAGTAAATTGATACATCTCTAATGAGTAGTTATAGTTACTTCTCAATTTTTTTTTTATTTTAAAGATTCTTCTTATGTGAACCTTAGTCTAGTAGATTAACGATTAACCCACTCGACATTGATTCATTGTATAACGATTTATTTATTTATTTATCTTTTTCCTTTTGTATTTCCTAGACTGTTCAACTAACCCGGAGACAAACATAAAGGCAAATATGTTTTTTTTTTTTTTTTTTTTTCTTTCCCCTTGTATTTGCTTTGGGCTTTAATTTTTTTTCTTCATGTATTTGCGTTTGGCCTTTAATTTGTAACCTGATATATATTTGGGCCCTTATTTGTTGGGTTGTTTCGATATTTACTTTAAGAGCCATATCTATATTACTTATAATGGAGGGATGCCCCTCTCTCTTATTTATGATTTAAGATTTCTTCATATAGATTTTAAGTAAATACAAGTCATAAAACACAAAGCACATGTAAAGCACAATGATTTTAAGGTCAACAATATTTCTTACATACATATAATTAATACACCCCACCACCAACTAATAAAAAAAAGTAAAGTAACTCCCAATACCGTCTTCCACGGGTTATGGGTCCCAATACCGTCTTCCATGGTGTATGGGGAAGGTTGAGATGTAGACAACCATACCCCTAACTAAGGTAGAGAGGTTGCTTCCGGTTCTACCAAAGGTAGAAAAGGACCTCCGGCTCTTTTGTTAACCACCAACTAATACAAGTCATAAAACACAAAGCACAAATATGTAAAGCACCATGAAATCTTTTGCTTCAACTCAGAGTTCTAGCCTCGAAAATGAAAATAAAAAGGGATCTCAGATTTGTTTTCAACTTATTTATAAATCTTTAAAGATTTTATAAGTCAAAAACTAAACTCATCATAGATCTTAAAAGTCTCAAACCACAAAACAAATAAAACACAACTACCTTAGACCTTGTTAACAAGATCTTGAAGCCAAAATCTTTAAAAGTACTTCGCGGGTTTCATAAAACGAACTAAAGTATAAAGGGTTTGTTGTTCGTGTTTTAATTGATATAAACAAGAGTTTGTGAGTGTGCATATTGTTCAGTTTGTGGGATTCAATTTGAGAGAAAAAAAAGAGAAAAATATAAGATTGCTCGTGTGGCTCGAGTATCAAAAAGACTGAGTTTTGTGTTTTGGATGTGATAAGTGGTAGAAGAATGAATGATTTGTGTTTGTGAGGTACGGTTACTGCAAGAGAAAGAAAGAAAATTGGGAGACGTGTTATTTGTTGAGATTTTTTAGGGTTAAATTGATATAAGTGGCTTTACCAAAAAAAATTAGGTAGCATTATTTGGATCTAAACTTGGGCCTTATCCGAAAACTTCCTATAAAAATGTCTTGCTGTGACTTAATTTGGTGGTGGGCCGAAATTTTGTTAATTATGGGTAATGATATGCTTGGGATGAATTATTTAGCTAATGTCAAATTTGGCTAAATTTGGTATAATTATTGGATAATGGTTATGTCTAAGCTACGTAATGACAAAGTGACTAATTTGGAGTTATATTTTATTGACGAGTTCGGGATAAACTACTAAACACAAAAAAAACTCTCACCATCTGGAAATTTGTAGTCACGAGAAATGTATAATTAAAAAAGAATTTGGTATAATTATTGGATAATGGTTATGTCTAAGCCACGTAATGACAAAGTGACTAATTTGTGGAGTTATATTTTATTGACGAGTTCGGGATAAACCATTATCAAGATTCACTAAACACAAAAAAAACTCTCACGTCACGAGAAATGTATAATTAAAAAAGAATTTGGTATAATTATTGGANAAAAAAAAAAAAAAAACAACAACAAAACTCTCACCATCCGGAAATTTGTAGTCACGAGAAATGTATAACTAAAAAAGATTGTAAGCCATAAAACTTAGTTACAGGGTACCCGCCGCAAAGCGCGGGTACCCTGCTAGTATCAATTACCAAACTACAAAAGATTAATATAACTTGACACTTTACAAAATTCAAACAACAAGGATATATAAGTTACGTGTTAAAACTTTGCCATGTTGGCTTTTTACAAAACAAATGTCATTTGATGTCCCGTTTCCCCCTGTTTCATCTCTGTTTTCTGTCCACGTTGATGTCAAGTCCAGCAGACTATATGCGAATTTGTCCATGTTGAGTTCAGCAGACTATACGGGAATTTGTCTGGATAGAATTTATAAAGATGTTTTGGCGATATACGTATGACGGATTTGTCAATGGTTTTAAGACTGGTTTGGACATCGATGACATGTCAATTGTGTTCATGCAAATTGGGTTGGACATCGATGAGATGTCAATTGTGTTTATGCAAATTTGTAAGGTAGATAGGAGATACTGTTCGTGCTGTTGGCATCAACAAACACGTCGTCCTATAGATCTGCGCATGATTGACGGAGCATAAAATCCAATTTTTGTTGGTTTAGGACTATATGACGCAAAATGTAGGCAACGAGAAAGAAGGTAACGATCACTGCCGGGTGTTTTTATTATACATAAACTGCATTTCAAGATCTAACACACTTGATATGGTCTTAAATATCAACAAACAACAAAGTCCCTTTCATGCTCAAGATGTAACAAGACGTATGAATACGTTCTAAAAGCAAACGACACCGACTACTATACCTATCGAGTAACTCCTTGTGTTCACAAACTACCACCACGTTTACAATCATGCAGCAAACCAAACAGACCACTTGCATAACTTACCTATATTTTTCTACTATTTATGGGTCATGAAACCAGACACCATTGTGTTCATACCACACATGCCACTACCTCTGCAGAGCTTATAATATCCGTGTTCTCCCCAAGTTCTTCCCCATGAATTCTTGATGATCCAATAAGGCTTGTTGCCCAACCTCAGTATCGAAAATCCTTTGGAACCATACCCAACAATCAACACACCATGGTTGACCCGTTTCTTGGAACAAATCAATGGACAGGACACACCTCCGATGTAGGTTTGCATAAAGACCGCATTTAATCCAACTGCAATAAACCAGATTTTTTCTTGTTGTTAATGTTCAAATCACATGATAGTGTTAAGGAGGTATGTGGTATTGCCTCTAAAACTGCTTGTGCTTTGTGAAATAAATAGTCAGCTGTTGCTAAACAGAATCAAGTAACTGTTCCCAAGTTTGTTTAACAGTCAAACTGCTTACTAACGAACTTTTTTGTTACACAGTCCACACATCATAAGGGGGTGTTTCAGGTTGCTTAAATGAGCGTGTACTGCATTGTCTTAAAGCAAACTAGCAACAATCTCACACTTTCAAGAGCTGTTTTTTTACGAAGGAAACACTAGTACTAGAGTAGTCATCTATTTCTGTACACGCCTGAAACAGTTTAATTTGCTACTATCCGAAGACTCAAATTGTTTAATGGCTATATTATAAGTTAAAACGCAATGTCTATTTAACAAGAAATCCCATACACCCGTCTAGTTTGTGTGGATGCAGTGCTTACCAGCAAGAGGACCATGTTTGACCAGATGTGCAGCCATTTGATCCTCATCAGCAGGGATATTTGTGAAGTTGGTGACCTTCGCCACTATCTTTTTCGGATCAAACATGCATTCGCCTGATTTTCCAGTGTACGGGTAGTCTTCTTCAGATTGAATGCCTCCAGCTTTCATTAGGTAATTATAAGCATTGGTCATAAGTCCACCAGAGCATCCGCTATCACAAGCATCCTTTTCCGAAGGATCACACTACACACACACACACACACACACACACACACAAAAGAACTGAATTTTTAGTTCCCAGTTTTGAAAGATAAATCTGTTTATGGAATCCGTAATTAAGAAACTAACCGTGTGATCACAATCTACGAGTTGTTGCTCGCTCAAGTTACGAAGCTGCCCTGTTGCTAGGAAGTTTGCACCTTCGACTACACCCGTTGTACTGAACGCCCAACATGATCCACAAGTGCCCTATATCGATTATCAATTAAATTCAAGCATTTCACAATTCATGAATAGGCAATGTAATAATTCTATATTCATTAAATCTCAACATATCCAAGTCACCATGGAAATCCAGATGATTTTAGCAACCAATTTCACACCAATACTACCAAACATAAAAAGATATGGAATTTTGTTTTGAAACGGACTTCCTAAAATTATTTTTTGAAATGAGAACATTTTCTCAAAGTTGACACGAACTTGCATGTTCTTTTTGACAAATTATTACATTTTAGATTGGCCCTTTTTCACAAATTTCCCCAATTCAGTTCAGCAATCCCAATCAAAATTGTACGTGGAACACAAAATTTACACCAACTCATCTGAAAATATTTAATCATAACAACTGCTTGAACTTGTCTATGTCTTCACATTAAACAAATATCAAACAAAATTCCAAAAAACGTATTCACATGAAGAACAAACAAAATCTAGTGATCGAAATTAGTCATCCTCTTCACACTTATACAAGTACTCATCGAAATACAGACAATCTTAATTGCAATCACAATGAATGAATCTAATAAAATCAAACAAAAAACACAAATTTCATATATATGTGTTTGGGATTATGTGCAACTGTTGGATGATCCAAACTGCTACACCTTATTTCTTATTTTACTGTAAAGTAAAAAGCTTTCACTTTTCAATAATTAAAAGGGTGTTTGTTTAAGCCTATTTGTGAGCTTTCGAGCTTATTTGATTTTGGGCTTGAAATTTTCTGTACTTATTTTGAGACTTACGGGTTTATACGAGTTGATTATGACGTAAGTCACGAAATTAAGCTATAAAATCCGGGCTTATAAAATATAACCCGAAATCAAATATGCTCATAAGCCCACAAAACAAACACCCCCTAAAGTCCTAAACAAACAAAACGATATTAAGCTCACCTGCATCTTAACATCAGTAACAGCACCTTTGTCTCTCCAATCAATATCCTCGGGCAAACCCTCCACATCCATCTCAGGCGCCATCCCCAACCCATTACTCTCCACATCACCCACACCACCTTTCACACCCAAATACATACTCTCGAACTCATCTTCAGTCAAGTCCGAAAAAGGCGTTACTCCATGAACAGCACTAGGATCAAGCAGCTGATGCTCAGCTGCTCTAGCAATGTTTTTATAAAATACACCTAGTCTGTGGAGGTACTCTTCTCTTGTAGAGTATTGTTTGTTGTGTTTCTGTATGAAAGATGTGAACTTGAGCTCAGTTGCTGTTCCTAGGAGATGGTTGTTTGGATGGTCTGTTACTTGCTGTATGATAGGGTTTGCACGGATGGCGCATGTTAGCAGGGTGGATAGTATGGCAGCGTAGGTTAGTGTGAATCCCTTCATTGTTGGGATAGGTTAGGATGTGCAGTGGTGGAATGATGGTCTTTTTAGGCATGGGGTTACAGGATATTTTTGCATGGGATTGTATGTGTAGGTTAGAACACGTGGAGTGTGGATGGTGTCATATTGGTTTTAGCTTTTGACACGTGAGTGTTACATGCAAAATTATATAAAACCAAAAAAATAATTAAAAGGATTAGCAACTATTGAATGGATAAACGGTTCTTGAATTGATAGTTCTGATTCTGATTATGTTTCCACGCAATAAGTTAGGGGTGTTATGCAATAAACATTATTATGCTTAGATTGATCAAAAAGTAAATAAGAATTACCAAATTTCTAGGTAATACAAGTTTGTTGGTTTAAATTTGTCATGCCCAAATATCAACGGTTAGAAACCGAAAAACCGAACCGAAACCGATAATAAACCGAAAAAACCGAACCGTCAAAAACCGAACGGTTTCGGTTTTGGATTCTATAAAAACCGAATATGACGGTTCGATTTCGGTTTTAGCCAAAAACCGACCCAAACTGAACCGTGCACACCCTTAGTGTACAACACTTATTTTTAAGTTCATTTTGTGATATATAGGGGTAGTTTAAGAAAGAATCCTTTTATAATGTGATAATATTAGAATTAGGTTAATTTTTCATAAATCATTCATTAACATTAATCTATAATATATAAATTACATTGCTTGGAGAATAAGCCAATAAATGGGTTAGACCCATAACAATAATAAACACTAATAGGTAGGTTTGTAAACGAACTGAACGTTCAATGAAAATTTAATGAACCGTTCGGTAAAAAGTTCATTTATTTATTAAATGAACATACATGAACAATATTTTATGTTCTTTTAGTTAAATGAACGAACATGAACAAAAGTCATGTCCATTTATTTATGTTCGTGAACGTCCGATTATGCGTTTATTAACGCTCGTTTATGTTCATCTATTATTTTTGTTTGTATATCGTATCTTTTAATTGTATAGTTTTTAAACTGGTTTGTTTAAATAAAACAACACTTATAAAATAAAATATTATGCATAATTTAATAGAGTGTATGTTTATTTTCTACGTTCATTGATGTTTGATCTTTTATGTTCGTTTAGGGTTCGTTTAATGTCTTAATAAATGAACATGAACAACTCATTTTCTTAATAAACGAACATGAACAAGAAAATTTGTCCGTTTAAGCGTTTGTGTCCGTTTATTTGTTCGGTTAAAATTAAACGAATGAACATGAACAAGGCTTCATTCGTGTCTGTCCGGTTCGTTTACAGCCATACTAATAGGCTAAACCCATATCAATAATTACCCGCTTCACCCACAACCTTTTTCGCAAACATCGCATTCAGTTTCGATTTTCATGTCCTAAGATATCTCAACAAAATGAACAAATGCTTGGTACCATAAACAATCTTGTTCGTACACTTCTTATTCACGCACACATTCCACCTACCTATTGGGTTTAAGCATTACGTATGCCTTATTATCTATAAAATATATTACATTCGACTGCCATCAAGAATGACATTCCTTACACCAAGCTTTACAATACTAAACCAACTAACCATAATATACTTGTTTTTTATAATGCCTTCGCTATCTACATCTACACATTGACAACAAGCTCCTACCCCGCTCCACCCCTTGTTTTTTCTTGGTTATCCTTCCAACCATCAGGGCTATAGTTGTTTTAATCTTACCACCAATCGAATTATCTGTAACAATTCGCAATTTCAGGTTAATTTCTATCCCCGAAAAATTTCACTATTCATTTTTACTATTCACTTTCACTATTCATTTTCTGAAATTTAATTTTTATTTCATATTCTCGAGTGATAAATCATTTACATGACAAAATAAAAGTTTGACACTCATCAGATCATTTTCGCGAAAGTTATTAAGGAACTACACGTTTTAGGTTAAAACGTCATTCAAAAATTCTACGCAAAACGAAACTCAACCGCGTTAATTTTCCCCGCATCAGATAAATGTTTGATACACTCATGATTAATTAGAGAATTAATCATGACTAAGAAAAATGCTACCAAATAAACCCTGGACCGTGAGAAACAGAAATTTACGTTGTTAAGCACTTTTACTTAGCCGTAACCTTAGCCTATACCTGCACCGCGTTTCTAAGACGATTTGAGTTTTCACATTTTTGGAAAAAGTCAACATATTTTTCCCTCCTCCTTTGACCAAAAATCATTCCTTGATTTTATAAATCATTCCTTGATTTTTAGGCTTACGGTTTTATGTCTAAAAGACATTAAATACCAACCGACACTAGACTGAGCCCAGTCTAGACATTATAAGTCATTTTAAACCATTATTATCATATTAGAAAAGTAACATTTTACTTTTCTCAATTTTACACAATATTCGTACGTTTTACGTATTACGCGTTTTAGACCCGTGTTTCCAGTTTTAGAAGGGTTTTAGCACCCCAATGGAACCTACCACTCATTTTATATTTTATTATGGAGTATATTGGCATGTTTAGTCATTCTTTCAAGTTCCACATTTTTACGATACCCGGTTTTACGTTTTGTGGCTTAATCATTTACGGTTAGCATTTTACGGAGTCAAAACTAACTACATAAGTTAGATATTATCATCCAAAACCAAGTCACCCCCCCCCCCCTTATCCATCTTTAACCGCCATAGGGGCGGGAGTCACCACATATGTGGCTTGATCTCATGCTTAAGGCCTTAAGATGTATGCATGTGTACAAGTGTGCTTAGGAAGCTTTGACTAGTCATGAAATGTAACCTCCTCAAACTCATATAAGTACCCCTCCCCCTCCTATTTCGTCCATCATCACCACACAAACACTCTTCATTTTTAAATTTACTTCAAGTGTTATTCAAGAAACATAAGCTCAATATCAATACAAAAACTCTTGTTAAGTTTTTGGTTGATCCAAAGTTCAAGTTCATCTTTTCTATTGATAACCTTCCATCAACATAAGAAGAGTTCTATTAGAAGTCTTCAAGTGTTCTTCCAAGTCATCACAAGTGGTTGTCAAGAGGTCAAGGAAGTTGCAAGCAAGAGTTTCTACTTCTTGTTCAATCAAAGTCCTTTCCTTACTAGTTACTTACCTTTCTTTTAGAAAGCCCAAAGTTGTAAGCAAACCCTAATATACTTTCTTGTTAAATATCATTTTCATGCTATTTATATTTCATTCATACTATATATTGTCTTGTGATTATGTTCATGATGTATAAAAATTGGTAAAACAAGTTATTGTAAATAAATGTTAACTTATGTTAATTAAACAAGTAAACTAGTGACTTCCATGGTAAAATTCGACCAAAATGGTATAATTATGATATTGGACAATTACATATTGTGAGTAGAGACTTACAAGGAACCCTAGCATTTGACCACTTAAATGATTAATGAGTAAAAATTATGGCTATTAGAAGTTAAAAACTTTACAGGGCAAAACTGCCTAAAAA